>VSMD01126954.1:0-17228 GCA_008750895.1 Mirza zaza
AAAGCTCAGTATGGCTTGAATCTTCCGTCACGTCTCACATGGCTCACTAAGCAAATAACTCAAATAATTGGTCCAGGCCAGCAGGTATCACCAACACGGTGCCTACAGCACAGCCTATCCCTTTTCCTGAGCTTTTCAAGTTACTTGGAGCATGGGGAGATAAAATGGGCCCCTAAACAGTCTGTTTCTCAAGGACATCCCCAAGCAATCATCAGATGCTCAATAGGTAAGTGAAGAATAAACAGCACGAGAGAGGGCTGTAAGCTAAGGCATTGGTAATGCATGTCACCAGCCTGGCTTCCTCTCTAAGTGACTAGTAAGAGGCCATGCTGGTGGGGCAAGTCACTTAAAGGTTAGTTTAGATGTGACCATCCTTAAACTAGGGAGTGACATCTGTGTAACACGGCTTAGGAGAGTGTGCCTAGTATATGGGCTATTTGGAATACAACAGAACAGGATAAGAGGGAGAACGAAAGGTGTGGCAAGATTATGCTGGAATGTAAGGAGAATTCGAGGCAAGAGCCTGGAAGGATACCTTTGTGGCGATAAGATAAGGAGAAGACAGGGAAGGATCTAAATGCGAAGAAACTTATGCACAGCTTTGTCAACCAAGACTTTTCTGACAGTTGCATAAGTTGCTTAATTAATAAAAAAGAGTGGCACATGGGCAAACACGCCATTATTCCCAACAATATAAGAGACTATGAGAAAAAGAACAGGGGGCGGAAGCAGGAACAGAGAAAATGGACCACAGAAGGATTTTCTTCTAATACACAGATTAAAGATGATTGTTCTAATATCAAAACAATAAGAAAAAACAACCCTTTTTTATCCTAACATTTCCTGTATGCACTTAAGAAAATCTGACACTAAAATCAAAATAAAACAATCATAATTCTGATTTCTTTTCTTGCAGATCCCATCTAGTCCACTAGAAAGCATTAAGGTAGAAAATAACAAGCCATGAACGAACATGTCCAGTTCCCGGCCAAAGACTGACAGGCCACAAAATGAACACCTGGAAGGAGGAGAGCCAGCATGAAAAACAGTAGCTGAAAAGGTTCTCACACAAACACGCACGCACAGGAATAAGGATCAGCGTATTTTATAGATCAAAACACTTTCATAGAATATTGGATATGAAAATATTAAAAGGTGAGCTGCGATACTTTAAAGCAGGGGCCCCCAACCTTTTAGGCGCCAGGGACTGGTTTCACGGAAGACAATCTTTCCACGGACAGGGGATGGGGGCGGGGAGGACGGTTTCGGGCTGGTGCGAGCGTCGCGTTACTGCGCGGTCAGACCTCTCTGCTACTGAAACCCGCGCCCCAGCGCCAGCGTCGCCGCCCAGCTCCGCCCAGACCATCGCGCGTTGGATTCTCACAGGGAGCCGCAACCCAGGCCCCTTGCATGCGCAGTTCCCGGGACAGTTTCTGCTCCTGGGAGAACCTGATGCCGCTGCTGAGGCGCTGGGAGGCGGCGACGCGCGATGGGGAGCAGCCGCAAACACACAGAGCTGCCCGCGGCCCGCACGCGGCCGGCCTCCTGCCGGGCGCCGCTCCCGCAGGCTGTGGGGGCGCCGTCTGCAGCCGCGGCTTGGGGACCACAGCTTCAAGGCAGATATCAACATTGCCTGTGACCTTGTGTTCTGCTAAGTTCATGAGTTACACATCACGCTGGCACAACTTTCCTAACTTGTGAGCTTATGGTTGAAGCATTAAAATTCTCAATCATTTCCTCGCCTTCTAAAAAGGATTATCCTTTCAGTTTACAACTGTCTGCTTCAGCTTCTATTCATGGGCTTGTGTTTCCATACAGAAGGAAACTGATGAAAGTGAGCATGAGTTTGGATAAAATTGTTACATTTTCAGATACTAAGATAGGAAAACTTAAGTGAGATTATGTTTAAACAAAGACTCCTGATCTATTTCAGGTCAACCAATATGATCAGGATTAGGTTTCTACCTTCTCTTTAAGAACTTGAAACAAGTATGACAAAATATCAGGTAAATAAGCAGTGGCTTTAATACAATTTTGAGTATGTGTGTAGTCACAGGTTTATGAAATAAAACAGGCCCAGAAAAGTAAAATGGAAACATTAAGATGAAAATATTATCTAAAATTCAGTTTGGCAGTGTCTTAAAAAGATGAACATAAATGTGCCATATAACTCAGCAATTCCATTTGTATATTTCTACTCCTGAAAAAGAAAATATATGTTCATACAAAGATTTGTGAGTATTCATAGCAGCATTATTCACAACAGTCAAAAAATTCACGAAAAGCGTGGAAACAATCCAAATGTCCAACTGATAAATGGATAAACAAAACGTTTATATCCATACCACAGAATCCTATTTGACAAGAAAAAGGAATGACGTCTAGATACATGCTATAACATGGATGGGCTTCAGAAATCTTACTCTAAGTATAAGAAGCCAGATTCAGGCTGGGCGCCTATAATCCCAGCACTTTCCAAGGCTGAGGTGGGACGACCACTTGAGCCCAGGAGTTCAAGATCAGTCTGGGAGGCATAGCAAGACCCTGTCCCCTACAAAAGAAAAAAGAAAAAGGAAGCCAGATGCAAAGAAGATTACGTACTGTATGAATCCATAGAGACAGAAAATAGATTTATGTTTTCCTGGGGCAGGAAAGGGAAGTGACTACAGATGGGCATGAGGGATCTTTTTGGGGTGACAGAAATATCCTGAAATTGGCCCATTATGATGGTTGCACAACTCTATAAATATACTAAAAATCACTTACTCATATATTTAAAATGAGTGAATTTTCTGGTATGTCAATCATATCTCAATACAACTATTTTTAAAATACATCTTGTAGGGTGCATGCCACGACATGTACAAATTCAATATAAATTTCAATATAAAAGTAATCAATACAGTATGTACCCTTTTATGTCTGGTTTCTTTTTTTACTGAATATAATGTCTGTGAGACTCGTCAAAGTTGATACTGATATCAACTTGGTAGTTTATTCTTTTTCGTTGCTGTGGAGTATTCCATTGCATGACTATACCATGATTTGTTTATAAATTCTCCTGTTAAAGGACATTTAGGTTGTTTCTCATTTGGGGCTATCATGAATAATGCTACCATGAACGTTATTCTAAACGTTTGCTGGTAGGACAAACTCATTTTTCTTAGGTACATAGCTAGGAGTAGAAATCCTGATTCAAAAGGGAAGCAAATATTTAGATTAGAAACTGCCATAAAATTTTCCAAAATGTTAAACAAATTTACACTCCTACTACCAATGTCTAAAATTCCCAGCTGTCTCACAATACAACTGACAACAGTTTGCATTGTCAATCTTTTTAATTCTAGCCATTCTGCTGGGTGTGCAGAGATATCCTGGTTTGGCTTTAATTTGCATGTCCTCAGAAATGAGGTTGAGCACATGTTCATATATTTATTGACCCTTTGGATAGCTTCTTTGGTGAAGTGCCTGTTCAAGATTGCTGTCCATTTCTTAACAGGTTGCCTATATTTTTCGTATTGCTTTATAGAAGTTCTTTATTCTGGACATAAATCTTTTATCAGATATATGAATTACAGCTACTGGCCCCCAATCTGTGGCTTGCCTTTTCTCTCTCTTAGTTGTGTTTTAGTTATTTGAAAGTCCATAATTTTAATAAAGTATAATTAATCTTTACATTTTCTTTTATAGTTAGTTCTTTTTATGTTCTATTTAAGAACTCTTTGCCTATCCCAAGATCATGAAGATACTCTATGTTTTCCTCGTGAAGCTTTATTGTACTACCTTTCACGTTTGAGTCTTTTATCATTGATCAAATTAATATTTACGGCCAGGTGCGGTGGCTCATGCCTGTAATCCTAGCACTCTGGGAGGCTGAGGTGGGCGGATTGCTTAAGGTCAGGAGTTCAAAACCAGCCTGAGCAAGAGCGAGACCCCGTCTCTACTATAAAAATAGAAAAGAAATTAATTGGCCAACTGATATATACAGAAAAATTAGCCGGGCACGGTGGTGCATGCCTGTCGTCCCAGGCAACAAAGCGAGACTCTGTCTCAAAAAAAAAAAAAAAAAATTAATATTTACATATGGAGTCCAGGTTCATTTATTTTCCCAGAAAGGTATCCACTTTTACAGCACTGTTTATGGATAAAACTGTCTTTTTCACAGTGACCTGTAGAGGCGTTACGGCTATAAATCAGGTGAGCATATTGTGCATGAGTCTGTTTCTAGACTCTATTAACAGTGTTCCATTGTTCTGTTTTATCCTAGGGAAACGCCATTGTCTAAATTACTGAACCTTTATAGTAATCTTGAAGGAAGATTTGAATGTACAATTTATTTTAGAACTTTTTGAGCTGTTCTTCTAAGAGAAGCAAACGCCAAAAATTAATTACTTTAAGTCTTGCATGTCCTCAAATATGTACTTCAAAGAAAAGAAATTCCTTAAGCAGTAGAATGAAAACCTGAATATTTTTCACCACAAAATCCACATGATCTCTTACATTAACTGCAGGAAGCTGTTCGGCTCGGGAATGAAAGCGACTTACCTGAGTAAGGTAGATGGTATCTTTAAATGCACGTAAGGGGTCTGTGCTTTGGGGCAGTTTGAAATGAAGTCTGGCCTGATCGAGCATTTGATTGTTACCATTGGCATGATGTTGTCGGTGAAGTGAAAATTTGCTATTGAAAGACCAGTCCTCTTTAGATGAGACCTTTTGAATAAAGAATAAGAGTTATAAAGTTGAAGGTTGGCAGTAAAACTACCTTTCTATAAGTTCCTGACAAACCTGGAAAGTATGTGCTGGAAAAGAGCTCAAGGCTTGTTCTGTAGCCCTAATTTCATAAATGTTTCACCATCATACTTGTTATTGATAACTTTCGCAAAGTTAAAACAGAAAACCAGGATTCGGCACCTATTTCTTTCCTTATTCAAACCAAGAAAGTTACATTTTGGTGTTTCTCTAAAAAGCCTTGCCTTATCAAAACATATTCCTGGCTTTTGAAACACTCATTATGTGTATTTTATTTTAATATTTCTTTATTTTATTTTTTTTTTGAGACAGAGTCTTACTCTGTTGCCCGGGCTAGCATGCCGTGGTGTCAGCCTAGCTCACAGCAACCTCAAACTCCTGGGATCAAGTGATCCTCCTGCCTCAGCCCCCCAAGTAGCTGGGATTACAGTCATGCGCCACCACGCCCGGATAATGTTTTCATTTTTGGTAGAGATGGGGTCTCGCTCTTGCTCAGGCTGGTCTCAAACTCCTGACCTTGAGCAATCCTCCTGTCTGGGCCTCCCAGAGTGCTAGGATTACAGGGGTGAGCCACCATGCCCAACCTCACTATGTGTATTTTAAAATATCATTTTATCTATGTAGGTAAATGTCATTTTACCTATTATTAGCGTGTCAAAACTGAATAATATAATGCAATCAACATTCTTTTAAAACTGTCACAATTCCTAAATAGGAACAAAACACCACTGTGACAATAGCCAATGCTTCCGAGCTTGCTCATACTGCTCATTTGTTTCTCAGTGACTGATAAACATATGTTCAATCTTTATATAGCTGAAGACACAAACCAAATAATGATACTCCTCTCCCCTAAGAACCATTCTTTTTTTTAAAGCCAAGAACAATTTACAGGATCTTTATTTTATCCCTTTTATCTTAATTTATAAAGATCTTTTTTTTATCATCAGCTCAAAGTAAAAAACAGAGTAAAAAACTCACACATGTTGGAGTGTACCTTTTACAAAAAAAAGCAACAATTCAGGCTTCTAGGCCTATAATTTAATACAGTGTTAGCATATGAGAAAGGTATAAGACAATTACAGGTTATATCTCAAAATATCTGGAGTTTTAATCCAAATTACACAGACTTTGAAAAAAACCTACTCTGTACCCCCACCCCAAAAATCTGAAAATTAAAAAGCTTAATCCCTGTTCATAAACTGTGACTCATTCCCAGTAATCAGGCAACATACAGGCCAATTGCCTTAAAAGGAAAAAGTTACTCTTTGGGAACTGATTCATACCAAAATACAAGAAATGTACATTAGCCACATTTAATTTGGAGGTTTTTCCACATTATATCTCTTTTCCCAAATTGTCACCATCATAATCATTTAAAGAACACTACTCCTATTATCTATTTAAAAGAGGCATTCGCATTTACAATCATCTTGTACACGTTTTGGATGTGCGCACCTTTACCAATAGTCTTCTTTCTATTCTTCCTTTTTTTTATTTACTTTTATTACTTTTAATAGACACAATAATTGTACATATTTATGGAGTATAGTGTGACATTTGGATGCTTGTATACAATGTGTAACGATCAAACCAAGCTAAGCAGCATATCCATCACCTCACACATTTAACATTTCTTTGTGTCGGGAACATTCAAAATCTTCTCTTTTAGCTATTTGAAAATATGCAATAAATTATCCTTAACTATAGTCGCCCACAGTGCTGCAGAACATAATACTCCTCCTGTCTAGCTCTAATTGCTTTAAGAATATTAATTCACAACAGCTCACAACAACTCTGTGGGTAGGCACTATTATCTCCCCCATTTTAGAGATGTGAAAACAAGCCACAGAAAGGTTAAGTCACTTGACCAATGTCCCAAGTTACTTAGTGCAGTCTAGCTCTGGCCCTTAGTTCACTAACCCTAGAAGCATTTGAAGAAAATACAACTTCCATGCAAATCACATGGCTAGAATGGGTTACATCAATGGGCTCTCACTGTGTGTCAGGAACTGTGCTAAGTGCTTCAATGGATTAATTAATCTACACACGAACACACGTACTTGCACACACCTGCACACACACACACCCCCATGAGGTATTGACTATTAACCCCAATTTATAGATGATGAAACTGAAATTCAAAAGCTTAAACTAAAATTCAAGAGATTAATTTTTCCAAGGTGATACAGCGAGTATGTGGCAGTTCTCATATTCAATCCAGTTCTGTTTATTCCAAAGCCCAAATTTTTAGTCACTGTGCAGTATTATTATTTTATGAAAAAGTAATGTATCACAAATTAAAGAGAGATATTTTAATAGATATGTCAACTACATGAAACAAACTTCTGAATAAAAGAGCCAAAGTTTTACGTAAAGGCATTCTTCTGGTTTCTTTTATTTTCCCAATTTCCTATTCAAATTCCCAACTAAGAAGTGTGGCTTAAAAAGAGGTGATTAAATCAAGAGATAACAGATGGTTCATAATGGGCAGCATTTATCTTCCTTCCTCTTTTCCTATTTTAAACTATAGTGTTTCTGTATCTCTGAACATCAGCAGACATTTCACAAAAGCATGGTGATTCCATTATTTTAAGGAGGTAAATAGAAATGTTTGTAGAAAAGGTTTAACAATTTCTAACTATGACCTTTCTAAAGTATAGTGAAAAGAAAATCTATCAGCTTTGGAGTCAGACAGTGTGAATCCAGGTACCCACTTACTTACTACCTGGGGCACAGGAGACAGAACCCAACTCTGCATGGCCTGTTTCCTCCTGGGCCCTAGTCAAAGTGGAGGAGTGGATTACTGTTTAAAAAAACAGGTACCTAGTCCAGAGCAATGGCTCAGTAAATATTCTTGCTTCCTCCCCATTCTCAACCCCTGCTCCTACCTGGGTCAGGACACTGAACTTTATCTTCCTTCATTTCGTAAAATCAGAATGCCTAAAAGATTAGCCCTATAATTTTGCAGCAGTAAAACAGACAAGTGGTATGGGCATTACACAATGCATATATGCTTCAAAACAGCATGTTGTACACCATAAATACACACAATTTTATTTATTAATTAAAAACAAGGCCGGGCGCGGTAGCTCACACCTGTAATCCTAGCACACTGGGAGGCCGAGGCGGGCGGATTGCTCGAGGTCAGGAGTTCACAACCAGCCTAAGCAAGAGCGAGACCCCGTCTCTACTATAAATAGAAAGAAATTAACTGGCCAACTAACATATATATAGAAAAAAAAATTAGCCGGGCATGGTGGCACATGCCTGTAGTCCCAGCTACTTGGGAGGCTGAGGCAGGAGGATTGCTTGAGCCCAGGAGATTGAGGTTGCTGTGAGCTAGGCTGACGCCACGGCACTCACTCTAGCCTGAGCAACAAAGCGCGACTCTGTCTCAAAAAAATAAAATAATAATAATAATAAAAACAAAAAATTTTAATGTTTAAAAAATAAAGGGGAGAACTAAGGTTATGATATTATTTACTAAAGTTAAAAGTATAATATAACTTCAAAGTACAGAAGCAAATATACCTGTGTTAAGGTGGTAAAATTAAGGAAGATTTTGAAATTATCTTAAAATATTTTTGTGATTACTCTACATAAGGGATACAGAGGTGTAACCCACATAATCATTTCAGCAGAGGAAGAAAAAGCACTTGACAAAATCCAACATTCTTTCATGACATAAGCACTCAACAAACTTGAAACAAAAAGGTATTTTCTCAATCTTAAAAAGGGCATCTACACACAAAAAAAAACCAGTCGGCATCATACTATAGTTACAAAACCTATAGTTCGTATCAGATAGTAAAAGACTTGAGTTTCTCCCTCAGAAAAAGAACAAGTCAAGGACGTCTTTTCTCACCACTTCTTTTCTACATTGTACTGGAGGGACTAGCCAGGGCAATTAAGCAAGAAAATGAAATAAGACACTCAGATTGGAAAGGAGAAAGTAAATCTATCTCCACCTACAGATGACATGATCTTATGTGCAGAAAACCCTAAAGAATCCCCCCAATACTGTTAGAGCTAATAAATTAGTTCAGCCACTTTGCGGGATACAAGCTCAATATGTAAAAATCAATTGTGTTTTTATACATTAACAATGAACAATATAGAAATGAAATTAAGAAAATAGTTCCATTTACAATAGCACCAAAAAGAATAAAACACTTAGGAGTACGTTATCCAAAGAAGTGTAAGACTTGTACACTGAAAAGTATAAAACAGTGTTGAAAGAAATTAGACATCCTACATTCGAAGACGAGAAAACGATCTTGTTAAAATAGTCAACACTCACAAAGTGATCTACAGATTAAACAATCTCCATCAAAATCCCAGCTAGCTTTTTTGCAGAAACTGACAGGCTGAACCCAAAACATTCAGAACTACAAGGGACCCAGGGTAGTCGAAACAATCTTGAACAAAAGAACAAAGCTGGTGGACTCACACTTCCTGATTTCAAAACTTACTACAAAGCTACAGCAATCAAGACAACGCATAGTGGCATAAAACATGTCACTGGACCAAAACTGAAAATTCAGAGATAAACCCTAACTTTTGTGGTCAATTGATTTGAGGTGAAAAAAGAATTCTATAAAAGAATTCTATTCTCATTTATTGAGAATAGTGTTCTCAATAAATGGTCTTGGAACAACTGGCGATCCACATGCAAAAGAATGGACCTGGACTCTTATCTCACAATATACATAAAAAATAAGTAAAATGATTCAAAACCTAAGCACAATAGCTAAACCTATAAAATTCTTAGAAGACAACACAAGAGTAAGCCTTTGTCATTTGGGGTGAGGCAATGATTTCTTAGATACGACACCAAAAACACAAGAAATAAGAGATTTTCTAAGTAGGACCTCATCAAAATTAAAAATTTTTTGTGCTATAGATGATGATACCATTAAGTCAGTAAAATGACAACTCACAGATTGGGAGGAAATATTTGCAAAGCACATATCTCTGATATATCCAGAACGTATTTAAAAACCTTTACGACTCAATAATAAAAAGACAAATAATTCAATTTAAAAATAGACAAAGGATTTGAATAGACATTTCACAAAGGAAGATATACAAATGGTCGGCAAGTGCATGAAAAGAAGCTCAACATAATTAGCCATCAAGGAAATGTAAATTTCCTGTAAATGTAAATTTCCAGGGAAATAAAAAAAGTGGAAAATAACAGGTGCTGTCAAGGGTGGTAGAGAAATTGGAACCCTCATAAATGGCTAGTAGGAATGTAAAATAATGCAGTCACTACAGAAAACAATTTGAGAGTTCTCAGAATGTTAAACACAGAGACACCATACAACCCAGCAATTCCACTCCTAGGTGGAATACGGTAAAACTGAAAGCACATGTTCACACAAGAACATGTGCACAAATGTTCACAGCAGCATTAATCATAATAGTCAAAAAGCAGAAATAACAGAAATGTCCATCAACTGATAAACAGATAAAATGTGCAGCCATGCAACAGAATATCACTCAACAATAAAAAGGATACATGGTACAACATGGATGAACTTTGAAGACATGCTAAGTCAGAGAAGCCAGTCTCAAAAGGCCAGATATTATATTATTCCAATCATGGAAATGTGCAGAATAGGAAAATCTATAGACACAAAAAGTAGATTAGGGCCGGGCACAGTGGTTCATGCCTGTAATCCTACCACTCTGGGAGGCCGAGACAGGCAGATGAGACAGGCAGATTGTTTGATCTCAGGAGTTCGAGACCAGCCTGAGCAAGAGCCTTGCTCCCGGTCTCTACCAAAAAAAATAGAAAGAAATTAGCAGGACAAGTAAAAATATATAGAAAAAATTAGCTAGGCATGGTGGCGCATGCCTGTAGTCCCCGCTACTCAGGAGGCTGAGGCAGGAGGATTGCCTGAGCCCAGGAGTTGGAAGTTGCTGTGAGCTAGGCTGATGCCACAGCACTCTAGCCCGGGCAACAGAGTGAGACCCTGTCTCAAAAAAAATTAGATTAGTAGGCCGGGCGCAGTGGCTCACACCTGTAATCCTAGCACTTGGGAGGCCGAGGCGGGCGGATTGCTTGAGGTCAAGAGTTCAAAACCAGCCTGAGCAAGAGCAAGACCCCGTCTCTACTATAAATAGAAAGAAAATTAATTGGCCAACTAATATATATAGAAAAAATTAGCCGGGCATGGTGACGCATGCTACTCAAGAGGCTGAGGCAGCAGGATTGCTTGAGCCCAGGAGTGTGAGGTTGCTGTGAGCTAGGCTGACGCCACGGCACTCTAGCCTGGGCAACAAAGCGAGACTCTGTCTCAAAAAAAAAAAAAAAAAGTAGATTAGTAGTAGCGAGGGCTGGAGTAGGAGGGACAGGGTGGGTAGGGAGTGGCTGTTTATGAGTTCAGGGTCTCTCTTGAGTGACAAAAATGTTCCCAAATTAGACTGTGGCGATGTTTGCACAACTTGGAACATACTGAAGATGACTGAATTGTACACATTAAATGGGTGCATTGCATGGCAAATGAGTTATATCTCAACATATCTATTTTAAAAAGAACACACACAATGCCAAAACTGAATCTTTAAGAATGAAGAACATGAAAATCCACACAGATTTTCAAATCAAATACAGAAAATCAAATACACCAACGTGAAGAAGGAGGAGGAGAAGTACATGGAGGAAAGGTTAGAGGAAAGGGAAGAGGAAGGGGAAGGAAAGACATGATCATATTAGACGTTGGTTTATTTATCTCCCTTGCTGTAGTGAAGCACCCAGCTCAGAACACCCGCAGACGGTAAAGCAGTTGCCGGAGATACAAAAAATGGCAAGTAAGAGCGATTTTCGTGTGTGACAATGGGCCAGGCTTAAGAAGCTACTGGCTCCCGTTTTATTTATAAACACCTCTGAAGAAATGTAATTAAAAGCAATATAGAAAAGTTATAATCCCCAAAATAATGATTACAAGAATTTAGCTTCCCAAAGATTAAAGGGAGAAAAAATTTCTTTCCTTTCACCTTCTTCTCAAATTTTCATTTAGATAAGTAGATTTCCCTGGACTTTCTGAACCGCTGCTCAGAAGCCACGTGTACCCAGCACCGACCGTCTGGAGCCCTGCAGGACCCGGCGATGGCTTACCTTTTCCAAGGTGCTGAAGGAGGGCCAAGACTGGTATCCATATTCAGATACAAATCGAGCTTTCGGGAAAATTTTCCAATTCCAGCAATCACTGACATAATTATAAAAATGTACGTCTCCAAAATAATTGCTATTAGGGTTCTGAGAGATCCAGTGTTCTGCAATGGTTTCAGCCCCATTTGTAGGACTGGACGGAATAAAAGGACGACTCTTATCTCCCTGGATTCAGAAATAAAATGATTTAGAGGATAATATTTTCACACAGTAAAGTACACATCACTTACTTCTTTAAAGGTATTAACGAGGCCAGGTACGGTGGTTCACGCCTGTAATCCTAGCACTCTGGGAGGCCGAGGTCAGGAGTTCGAGACCAGCCTGAGCAAGAGCGAGACCCTGTCTCTACTAAAAATAGAAAGAAATTAATTGGCCAACTAAAAATACATAGAAAAAATTAGCCGGGCATGGTGGTGCATGCCTGTAGTTCTAGCTACCTGGGAGGCTGAGGCAGGAGGATCGCTTGAGCCCAGGAGATGGAGGTTGCTGTGAGCTAGGCTGACGCCACAGCACTCTAGCCCGGGCAACAGAGTGAGACTCTATCTCAAAAAAAAAAAAAAAAAAAAAAGGTATTAACGAGGCCTAGGAATACCCAGAAGCTGAGAGAAAATTACTGGGATCATTTACCTCCTCCTCCCTGTTCAACAACCACCGGCACCTTTCTGCTCTCGCTGCATCTTACACCCTAAGGAATGCTCGGCTCGCCCTCACCACAGCTGTTCCTAATCTTCCCAGGCACGTTCGTCTCCACTCCCGTCGCGGTGCACGGTCTAGTCCAGAGTTCCTGGACTTCGGCCCTATTGCCACTTGGGGCTGGAGACGTTTTGGGTGGTGGCGGTTGTCTAATGCAGTGCAGGGTCTTTAGCAGCATCCCTGGGCCCTGCCCACCAGGTAGCAGGAGTCCCCTCACCTGGAAAATGCCCACGGACATCACCACGTGCCCTGGGGCAAAATCACCTCCATTTGAGAACCACAGGTCTAGTGGGTAAGAACAGAAGCTGATGAGTCAAAGAGACCCGAGTTAAATCCCAAATCAGAACCTCAGCATTCAGGTAGACGCCTTAGTGGTCTCAGCTGAGCACTGAGGGTGACGACAACAACTCTTTCAGAGAGGTGTTGTAAACAGGGATGATTCCTGGTGGACGAGACGGCGCAGTGTCCACCAAAATCCACATTCCCGTGTCCATAATGTGGAGCTGCTCCCAGGAAGTGGCTTCCCAGCCCTGTGTGGGGCCACGTGCCTCATTCTCGTCCTTCCCCGCAGGTGGGGTGAGGCCTAGGTGACGTCATGGCTGGCATGTGGACGGAGCCCACGGCTCTGAAAGGAGACGCCTGTCGGTCAGGAGCAGCCATCCACAGCGTCAGTAACAGGTAAGCGTCTATCACAGGAGCGGCAGGGACAGGGCGGCTCACTTGTTACGGCCTCTAGCATGTAGCACCTTGCACAGGGCAGAATTCAAAATGCTGCAATTTTTATCATCTAGACCAGGCGTCCTCAAACTACGGCCCGCGGGCCACATGCAGGTGTTTCTGCCCATTTGATTTTCTACTTCAAAATAAGATATGTGCAGTGTGCATAGAAATCTGTTCATAGTTTTTTTTAAACTATAGTCCGGCCCTCCAACGGTCTGAGGGACAGTGAACTGGCCCCCGTTTAAAAAGTTTGAGAACCCCTGCTCTCGACAGATGAGTTCACTTCCTATTTCCCTGAGAAGATTCATTCACTTAGCAAGGATCTGACAAACAGTGACTGTCCAGGCATTCCCAGCACTGGAGAGACGGGCGCTTGAGGGTCTGTGACTTCGCCACGTGCTCACACATCCACTCTGAGCACGACCGCAAGCCAGGCACGCGACTCCTTCCAGGGCCTGGAAGCTCAGCAGGGAACAGACACAGCGCTTGACCTCTTACGGGAACAGCTGGCAATCCAGAGGGGACACCAGACACGGAACAAGTAATCACAAATGCAACGGATGTTTGTAAGGAAAAGTACTGAGCTCTCTGGGAATGTCAAACATATAATAAGAAGGTCAGGAAGGCTTCTCTGAGAAATAGAACAGACTTTCAGAAAATAATGTTCTCAACTTTTCCCCCTTAGGTTTCACTTTTTCTTGATCTAGCCACTCAAATTTTTTTTCCTTGTTTCTCTTCTGTCATAGAAAATAAATAAAAGGTCTGAACTACAAGTCCCAGCGCGCCTTACTAAGCGCCTGACTTCTGCACAAAGGTCTCTAGTTTGGAGGACCCTGAGGACGCCATCCCCTCGCTGCTTTAAAATTAAACTGCAGGTTCCACCATGGGTCGACTTGATGGGAAAGTCATTGTCCTGACAGCTGCTGCTCAGGGCATCGGGCGAGCAGCTGCCTTAGCTTTTGCAAGAGAAGGTGCCAAAGTCATAGCCACAGATATAAATGAGTCCAAACTTCAGGAACTGGAAAAGCACCTGGGTATTCAGATTCAGGTCCTTGATGTCACAAAGAAGAAACAAATTGACAAGTTTGCCAATGAAGTTGAGAGACTTGATGTTCTCTTTAATGTTGCTGGTTTGTCCATCATGGAACTGTCCTGGACTGTGAAGAAAAAGACTGGGACTTCTCGATGAATCTCGACGTCCACAGCATGTACCTGAAGATCAAGGTATTCCTTCCTAAAGGTGCTTGCTCAGAGATCTGGCAACATTATCAACATGCCCTCTGTGGCCTCCAGTGTCACAGGAGTTGTGAACAGATGTGTGTACAGCACAACCAAGGTGGCTGTGATCGGCCTCACAAAGTCTGTGGCTGCAGATTTCATCCAGCAGGGAATCGGGTGCAACTGTGTGTGCCCAGGAATGGCTGATACCCCATCTCTGCAAGAAAGAATACAAGCCAGAGGAAATCCTGAAGAGGCGCTGAAGGATTTCATGAAGAGACAAAAGACGGGAAGATTTGCAACTGCAGAAGTAATCGCCACGCTCGTGTGTATGTGGCTTCTGATGAGTCTGCCTACGTAACTGGTAACCCTGTCATCACTGACGGAGGCTGGAGCTTATGATCTCAGCAACCCCTTGGTGGGGAGGAAGGCAGGACTTCCTCTCCACAGGGAACCTGGCTATGAGTAAAACTCACCAATCATCACTTTCTTATTAATGAAAACAAGCCCCTTTTAATGATATCATTGTCCACAAGAGTCTGATTCTTTAAATATATTTACCTCTTTGTAATCTCTTCCGAAATCACTGTAAGTAAATGAAATAAAAATACTGATCTCAAAAAAAGAAAATAAATAAATCCTTACTCCTTTCCTCTGCCGGCCTCTCTGTCTTCTAGTCATCTTTCTGTTCCACTTCGCTGTTACAGCCAATAAACTACCTTCCATTCCTTAAAAAAAAATCCCAGCGTCCGCCTCACCCATGCCACCATGCAGGCTCCAGGGACCCGGCGCTGACCCCGCGCAGGCAACCCGCTGCTGGGTCTGGCTCTTAAGCAGCAGAGCAGCCGCCTTGCTGTGACCTCTTCAAAGTCAGTCCTCGACACAAGGGTTTGTAAAAGAAAAAAAATAATAATTTTTTAAAAGAGGAAGGTGATTTTACTAAAACAAATATTTAAAAAAAAAAGAAATCTCTCTCCACTGCCCTTTTCTCTCAGCTTCCTTAGTTCCTTAGGACTCCCCAACTCTTTTTTTTTTTTTTTTGAGACAGAGTCTCACTCTGTTGCCCGGGCTAGAGTGCCGGTATCACAGGCTCACAGTGATGTGTGGCGTCAGCCTCGCTCACAGCAACCTCAATCTCCTGGGCTCAAGCAACCCTGCTGCCTCAGCCTTCCAAGTAGCTGGGACTACAGGCATGTGCCACCGTGCCCAGCTAATTTTTCTATTTTTAGTACAAATGAGGTCTCGCTCTTTCTTAGGCTGGTCCCCAACTACTGAGCTCAGTGATCCTCCCACCCTGGCCTCCCAGAGTGCTGGGATTACAGACATGAGCCAGTGCGCCCGGCCAGGACTCCCCTCAATCTAATAAAAGTCCCCTGGACTCCCTGCATTCATCAGATTTCTTTACCACACACTCATTTCTCAGCCCTGACATTCAGTTCCCGAACATTCTACTCCACTGAAACGTTTTCAGAAACTCCGCGTGGAGTTCTACTGACCAAATAGAGCACTTCCTTCAGCGCCCATGCGCTCCCTCTCCGGTGTGCAGTCACCGCCCTGTTTGCGTTTTCCTCAGAACGCTACTTCACTTTTAAGGTTTGGTTTGAATGTCACCTTCCATTTGAAAGCCTTCTCAGATTCTTCCAATTAAAATTAATATTCTTCCACAAAGTCTCTAACACTTCAGAACTACATTCTTTATAGCAGTTCTGTCCGAGTTTCGCTCTGAGGGCAGGGCGGCCCATGAGGACAGGGCGTCTTCACAGGCACGGGAGCAAGGTCTGCTCTGGGCGACGGCTCCGCAGTACGTGTTGGTTGAATTTAAAAACATTAAAAGTCCTGGCAAGATTATAGGTAATCTTAAAATTTAAAAAATACTGTTATAATGGCTTTGAAGTAAAATGGGAAGAGAAAGCCAATCAATTGGCCCTGACTGATCAAGCTTAATCAATTTCCCTCTATTCCTCCAGGGTCTTGAACAATTCGGTAAGCGGGGCCAGTCAGTAAAATTACCAACGAGTCTATTCCTGAAAACATCTACCCTGGATAATGCATTACAATTTCCAGATGTATGAATCATTTATTCTTGAGGCCTAGTTTTTATTCATAGTTAAGAATCTCACAGATGACCTTTTTCCAGGTCATGACCATCAATACTTATTTAGACCGAGAGAAACCATACGGTGAACCAAGAGAATGGCCATAAAAGAAAGCGTGAAGTGCAATGAGAAACCAGTTATTACAGTTAGCGTGTAGACGAATCAGTATACAATGCTTTCCCTTACATGCCCTATGCTTTGACAGAAATAACCACAGCAGTGATTACAGAGCATTTAATACTATCCATCTTTTTTTTTTTTTTTTTTTTTTTTTGAGACAGAGTCTCGCTTTGTTGCCCAGGCTAGAGTGAGTGCCGTGGCGTCAGCCTAGCTCACAGCAACCTCAAACTCCTGAGCTCGAGCAATCCTGCTGTCTCAGCCTCCCGAGTAGCTGGGACTACAGGCATGCACCACCATGCCCGGCTAATTTTTTTTTTTATATATATATTAGTTGGCCAATTAATTTCTTTCTATTTTTATAGTAGAGATGGGGTCTCGCTCAGGCTGGTTTTGAACTCCTGACCTTGAGCAATCCGCCCGCCTCGGCCTCCCAGAGTGCTAGGATTACAGGC
>VSMD01126956.1:0-43754 GCA_008750895.1 Mirza zaza
ATTCCCAACTAACCTCAAATTTCACCAGTTGCAATAGTGTCCTTCCTCCATCTACAAATCCACAAAGGGTGCATATTCATCAGGGTCTGTTGCAAACCTCTTTCTCAGAGATAGAACCTTTACTCTAGAAAAACACACACATCATCTTGGAGCTGGGTAGAAAAACCCCTTCAGTCCACCTCTAGAAAACTATTAGTATTACTTCTCCGACAACATCCAAGAACCACCATAGATTTACTTTTTGCTAACTGCCCAGCCTTATATCTCTACCCTAGAAACCATATTACCAAAATCTGAGTAACAAGAGAAAGCAATTCATTCAATTTTCCTACAGTACACAGGCTCTCTGTTTTCTATTTGCTTTTAAACTCTCACGCGATTCCTCTGCACCATAGTGTCATTTTAATTTCCTTGGGGGTCACTTTGTTTCTCAGCCAGGCCTTCAATTCCTGCCTTTTTGCTCCCCTTCCTGTTGACATATTTTTGAAAAAAGAAGAAGAAATAAGTAAGTTTTTTCAAGCAAACATATCTATATACATAATACACACAAAACTTCATAGATGAGCTTAACAGCAAAATCAAGGTCAGAAAAAAGAGGCACTTGAAGATGTATGGTGGAAATTATGTAATCTGAAGAACACAGAGCAAAAAGACTTTGTAAAAAATAAACAGAAATTAAGGAACCTGTGTGACATTATTCAGTTGTCTAATATATGTGCAATTTAAGTCCTGGAAACATCAAGAAAAAGTATGGTGTAGAAAAAATATTTAAAATAGAATGATCAAAAATTTTCCCCCAATTTAAGCAAATATATAAATTTTTCAGATTCAGGGATCTCAGTGATTCAGGGAACAAGGAGAATAAATATGAAAAAAAAAATCATTCACAGAAACATAATGGTAAAACTATGGAGAAAAAAGAGAAAACTTTCAAAGTGGCCAGAGAAAAACATATATATGGAAACAATGACTCAAATGAGCAATGACTTCTGATTAGAAACTATGGAGTCTTGATGGTAGTGGAAAAATATCCTTAAATCACAGAACAAATAAAACACACAAAAGTAAACTTCAAATTCTATGCCCAGAAAAATATTGTTTAATAATAAAATAAAAATAAAAATATTTCAAAAAAGAAATACTAAAAGAATTTGTGACCAGTAGATCTGGATTAAAGGAAATGCTAAGGAAGTATTTCAAGTTTAAGGAAAATTCCTTGTGAAATGCATAGGAAATGCTAAATTTCTTTAAAATACTTAGAACTATTTAAAGCAAATAACATAAAATTGCTTTATGGGGCTTAAAATATGTATAAATGCCATACACAAGACAAGCATAATATCAATGATGGGGGAAGTCAGTGGGCCAATATGTTGCAAGGTTTCCTCATTTTATGAGAAGAGGTACAACAATAAGTATAAGTAAAGTATGGAAAATTGTAAGATATATTTTATGTTCCTAGTGAAGTCGCTAAAATTTCTGCACAAGGATATAGTTTTAAATCCAATGGAAAAATTAAAATCTAAATCCTTAAAAAGTCAAATTATCCTACAGATGTTAGAAAAGAAGACTGAGAGAAACAAAAAGCAGAAAAACAAAAAACAAAATAATGGTTGACATAAATCCAAGTATTTGAATAATTACATTGAATGTTAATGCACTAAATAGCCAAAATAAAAGGCAGGGATATTTCATACCGAACAAAGAAAAGACTAAACTTTATGATATCTATAGTAGACACACTTTAAACGTAGAGGCAGATAGCTTTAAAGTTGATGAATGAGATAAAGATATAGCATGCCAGTAAATTTAAGATAAAGGACTATGTCAGTATCAGATGAAATTAACTACAAAACAAAGAGTATTACTGGAGACAAATGGGGACATTCCATCCTGAAAAATTATCAATTTATCAGGAAGATATAAAAATCATAAATGTATTTTCAAGAAAGTGAAAATGTAAATGTAAGATTTCACTTTACTTGAAATATAGTACACTAGCCTCTGGCAGTTTGATAGGTAATAGCAGAGAACCCAAGGCTCTTGGTTCAGAAATAAATGGAAATTTATTACTCACAATAGTAACAGTAGACAGAGTGACATCTTATGCCATTTTCTTGAGTCCCAATCTTACAATGTGATGTGGTGAGGGCTAAGTGTTGCTGTGCAGTGAGATGAATTACAGGAAAGCTACCCTGAGATGAGGCAGCCTGATCTCATGCCCATTCTTCCCTCCATCCCCTCCAAAGAGTGACACTATCTTTATTTCCATGTAATGTAAGTTAATACAGTGTATGGAGGAGGAGGAGACAACCCTATCATTACTATTTTGGAATATAAATAAATCTACTCTGAGAAGGAGGACATCTATTTCTGTATTTCCTGGAATAAAAAAGACATCTCTATCCTTCCAACCCTGCCCGGTCATATAAACATCCTTGTAAGGATAGGCTGGGAAAATTTGCTATTAATGCCTAAATATGCAGAAAAGCGAGAGACCCAGTGAGAATTGTCTTCCAACAATTCCACTCCTCATTTCTACAGGCTTGGCTTCTAGCAAATCTTCCCATGTACGTGCTACACTATTGGCCACTCTGATTAATCTGACTGACAAAGGCTGGGATTGTATCCATTCAATTTGCTTCAAGCAGCATTAAATTAAAGCTGCTATAAACAAGATCCTAAACAACAGGACACGGCCAACCTGTGGTACTGACTTCAGTCAGGATCCCAGGGACCCAGTTCTAAACAGCCAAAGAAATTCAAAAGATAAGTATGTACCTTACAAATCCAGGTGACTTTCTCCTTAAATTTCACTAAGGACCCTTCTTAGCCAATGGTATTAATGCAGTTACAGTAGGATGCATTACTAATTGCATAACTCCACATTGGTCCACGAAGAGGAAGACTGGGGCAATTCAGTCATTTATAACAGCCCTGGCCAGTGTGTTGGGGCTGACCAGAAAGCCTCCCAGGGCCAGGGGGCTACCATCCATGATCACTTCAGCTAAATTCAGAGACAAATTCTATACCCTGTTCTTTAGTCGACTCGGGTGACTATAATAAAATTCCATAAACAAGGTGGCTCATAAACAACATAAATTTATTTCTCACAGTTCTAGGGCCTGAGAAGTCCCAGGTCAAGGTGCGAGCATATTCAGTGTCTGTGAGGGCCCACTTTCTGCTAATAGTTCATGGATGGTCATCTTCTTGCTGTGCCCTCACATGGCTGAATGGGGAAGGTAGCTGTTGGGGATCTCTTTTACAAAGGCACTTAATACCATTCATGAGGGCTTCACCATTATGACTTAATCAATTCCCAAAGGTCCCACCTCCGAATAACATCACACTGGAGATTAGGTTTCAAGATATTAATTTGGCAGGGACAAAAGCATTTAGTTTACAGCCCCTCCTGTTCTAATTGAGTGATTATCTTTGTAGGTTAAACTGACCAGAGGCTATGCATGAATAACCAGTTCATTATCATTTCAGGAAACTTCTCCATATAACCAATGGCTGTCTTATTTGTAGTTACCCTTGCAGTCATCTGAAGGGTGACATCTGAAGGGTCACATAGGTCTACGTGACCTATGGATGTTGTTTCCTTAAATACTTGAAGAGCTCTTACAACTGTACCTAGGGTGCAAGTTGACCTGTTTTCAGGAGAATGAAGTTGATGTGTGGCTTCCACACAAGAAGTGCTATGCTGGGGTACACTCAGGGGCCTAGAGATAGGGTGGGATTTATAATATTTCAGGCTCCCAAGTTGGCAGTGCCTCCCACACTGCCCACAACATGTTCTCTCACATGTGTGTTCAAACACAAAAAGATGAATACAAGTAAAATTAAATTCAAACATGGAGATGTTAGAGAAGAAATGACTAGAGATATCAAAAACTATTTTGAAAAATATTAGAGAAGTAAATACAGTCATAAACTCTAAAGTAAAAAAAAAAAACATGGTATCAATAAGCCAAATTAATTATTTTAAAGATTTTTAATATTGAATATAAAATGCTGGAATTTTAATGGTGGTTCTAGTGAAAGTATAGATAAAATAAAAGAGAATTAATTGTCAGCTTTAGGATATTGGGTCCTCCAAATGAGAAACTTGGTAAAGCAATCTTTTATTTAGGTCTTTATTAATTTCTCTCAATAATATTTTATAGTTTTCTGTATAGGGGTCTTTTATGCCTTTAACTTGATTAAGTCCTAGGTACTCAGAATGTGTTATGCTGCTGTTTTATGTCATTGTAAATGGTATGATTTATATAAGTTTTAATTTCTTGTGAATTGCTGTTGTTTACAGGAATAGTTAATTTGTGTATGTTGATGTGTACAGTGATTTTGCTATGTTAAAATAGTTTGTACATTTTTATGAATCTGATACATTCAAAATTATGGTGTTAGAAAATATTTCTTATCCTTATACCTCTCATATGTGTCCCTCCCTTATTATTTTGGTTGATAATTCCAATACAATATTGAATACAAGTGGTACTAGTGGACATTTTTGTCTCGTTAACAAAGTCAGATACAAAACTGTCAACATTTCTTCTTTCGAAACAAATTGTTTTTATTGATACCTTTTATCAAATTAAAGAAGTATTCCTATTCCATTCTCAGCTAACCAAGATTAATAGGGGTTGAATTTTAATATATTTTTTCCCACAATAATTGATATAGTGAAAGGATTCCTCTCTATCACTTAATGAATTGAACTCCATGGGATTATGTTGAACTACATTGACTGTAGCGTCAGGAATTTTTCCCTCTTTTTCTGTTCTCTGTAAAGGTTTGTGTTAGATTGGCACTAATTCTTTCTAACATTTTTGCAAGAACTCACCAATGAAGCCATCTGTAGCCTTTGTAGGAATGGTTTTAATTTCAAGTTAAAATCACTTTAGCAGGGAAAAGAGTATTTCTAGTTTTGTTTCTTACTGGGCTAGCTGTAGTAAGTTGGTTTTTTCTAGAAAGTTGTCAATTGTTATTCAAATTGAATATATTAGTCTAAAGTTAACAATACTGTTGCCTACCTACCCAGCTCCGAGTGGAGGTTTTTCAAAGTTCTTGGTGTTTATTGGAAAAAGAATTTCAGGACACACCACATAAGCCAAGCAAGAGACAGCTTTTAATTGAATGCAAAAGTACATTCTCAGGGAGGAGAGCAGGGAGGCTTGACAGAGCAGCTGCCCTGAGAGAAGTGGTTTTAGATATTTTGTAGTGGTTTACTAATTGAGGGGAGGAATATTCAAGACCAAGAACAAGGGGGTTGTCTTTTACTAAGAATTTGGGTGCTAATTCCTATAATTGGGTTCCCTCCCATCTTCATACTTTATATGGTTGTTTTGGAACTATTATGGTGGTTTCAAATGTGGAGAAATTTTAAAATCGCAATGTAAACAATATTGTAATTACTCAAAGTTCATGTAAGGTGAGAGAGATAGCTGACAAACCAGTTAAAGCTGGTTCTTGCCTGTGGTTATCAGCCCTTCTAATTAGCTTCTGCTTGAGTTATTTACTTTAAAAGCTACACCCAGTGTTCAAGCCCCTGCATCTAGTCTCAGCCCTGTCTCCTGGTCTCCTACTCTGACAATACACTGTTATTTTAAAATTTATAAGATTTACAATTATGTAACTATTTTCAATCCTGAAATTGGTTTCTTATAGTTTTTATCTGTTTGTCCTAATCATGTGTTGCAGAGATTTATCAATTTTGTTAACCTTTTTAAAGAAGCAATTTTTCCTATATTTATCTTCTGCATTGCACATTTTCATTTTGTAGCCTTTATTTCTACTTTTTCTTTATTTCATCATATTATGGGGGTACAGATATTGTCAAGGTTACATATATTGCCCTTCCCACACACACCCCCACCCCCCTCCCCCGAGTCAGAGCTTCTAGCGTGTCCATCCTCCAGGTGGTCCGCATCACACTCATTATGTAAGTATACACCCATCCCCTCCTCCCCGATCCCACCTGCCCGACACCTGATAAATGTTTTTTTTCCTGACATTTTGGTTATATTTTATATCTTTGCCTCTCCCTAGGAAGGGTTAGAGGTATGCCTTCCCCTCCACAATGCTCACCAAATCCCTAAGATGTGGGTCTACCCCCCCCCAATCCCTAGTGAACACTACCACCATTTGAGCACCATAGTTTTAATCAGACAGTACCAATTTGATGGCGAGTACATGTGGAGCCCATTTTCCTGATCTCGTGCTGCCTCACTTTGGATAATGGGCTTAAGCTTAATCCAAGATAGTATAAGCAATGCTAGCTCGCTGTCATTTCTTAGAATTGAGTAATATTCCATTGTGAACATATACCAAATTTTAATAATCCACTCATGAATTGATGGGCACTTAGGTTGTTTCCTTGTCCTTGCAATAGTGAATTGTGCTGCCATAAACATTCAGGTGCAGATGTCTTTATAATAGAATGTCTTATGCTGTTTGGGGTAGATGCCCAACAATGCTATTGCTGGGTCGAATGGTATTTCTATTCTTAGCTCTTTGAGGGATCTCCAAATTCTTTTCCACAAAGGTTGGACAATTTTCAGTCCCACCAGCAGTGTAAGAGTGTTCCTGTCTCTCCACATCCTCACCAGCATTTGTTGTTTAGGGGTTTCTTGATACAGGCCATTCTCACTGGGGTTAGGTGGTATCTCATTGTGGTTTTGATTTGCATTTCTCTAATAATTAGAGATGTTGAGCATTTTTTATATCTTTTCAGGCCATAATTCTGTCTTCTTTGGAGAAGTTTCTGTTCATTTCCATTGCCCATTTCTTGATGGGGTTGTTTGATTTTTTCTTGTTAATTCTTTTGAGTTCTAGGTAGATTCTTGTTATTAGACCTTTATCAGAAGTGTAGAGAACAAATATTTTGTCCCATTCTGTGGGTTGTATATTTGCTATAATGATAGTTTCCTTGGCTTTACAGAAGCTTTTTAATTTGATCAGATCCCATTTGTTTATTTTTGATGCTGCGGTGATTGCCATGGGAGTCTTCCTCAAGAATTCTTTGCCTAGGCCAATGTCTGGTAGGGTTTTTCCAACATCTTCTTCTAGGATTCTTAAGGTTTCATGCCTTAGGTTTAAGTCTGTTATCCATCTTGAGTGGATTTTTGTGAGAGGTGAGAGGTGGGGATCCAGATTCATTCTTCTGTATGTAGCTAACCAGTTTTCCCAGCACCATTTATTGAAGATAGATTCTTTTCCCCATTGTAAATTTTTGTCTGCTTTATCAAAGATTAGGTTACCGTATGCAGATGGTTTCACCTCTGGAATCTCATTCTATTCCAAATATCGATCCTTCTATTCTTGTGCCAGTCCAAGGCTCATTTAACTATTATTGCCTTATAGTACAGATTGAAGTCAGGAAGACTGATGCTTTCCAGTTTGTTCTTTTTACTTAAGGTTGCTTTGGCTATACAAGGGTTTTTCTGGTTCCATACAAAGTGAAGAATTATTTTTTCTAGATCTTTAATGAATGATGGTGGTACTTTGATGAGGATTGCATTAATTCTGTAGATGACTTTAGGTAATACTGACATTTTAACAATATTGATTCTACCAATCCATGAACAAGGTAGACTTTTCCATCTGTTTACATCTTTTACAATTTCTTATCTTAGAGTTTCATAGTTCTCCTTGTATAAGTCTTTCATATCTTTATTAAATATATGCCTAGATATTTAATTTTCTTTAGGGCTATAGTAAAAGATATTGCATTTTTGATTTGAGTTTCTGTTTAATGGTTCTTGGCATACATGAATTCTTCTGATATGTGTATATTGATTTTGTAACCTGAAACTTTACCAAGTTCATTTATCAAATCAAGGAGTCTCTTGGATGAATCCATGGGGTTTTCTAGGTATAATATATCATTGCTGAAGAGGGACAGTTTGATATCATCTGCCCCCACTTGGATGCCCTTAATACCCATCTCTTGCCTGATTGCTATAGCTAGGACTTCGAGCACTGTGTTGAATAGAAGAGGAGATAGTGGGCATCTTTGTCTAGTTCTGGTTCAAAGAGGGAATGGTTTCAATTTTTCCCCATTCAGAATGATATTGGCACTGGGTTTGTCATAAATGGATTTGATAAATTTAAGGTATGAGCCACCTATGCCTATTTTGTTCAGAGTTTTTATCATACAGATGTGTTGGACTTTGTTAAATGCTTTTTCTACATCTGTTGACAAAATCATATGATCTTTGTTCTTGTTTTTATTTATGAGGTGAATTGCATTTATAGACTTGTGTATGTTTAACCAGCCTTGCATCCCCGGAAGAAAGCCCACCTGGTCATGGTAAATTATTTTTTTGATGTGCTGCTGCATTCTATTTACTAAAATTTTGTTGAGGATTTTTGCATCTATATTCATATCTCTACTTTTTATTAATTCCACTTTTAGGGGTTAATTTTTCTATTCTAACTTATGATAATAAAATGAATACTTAGACAGTCTATCTTGAGACATTTTTATGCTTTCTTTTTAAGTTTATAAATTTTGTTCTGGATACAACTATATCTATTCCACAATATTTGATTTATTGTGTCTCATTAATCTACCTAAAATACATCTAATTATTTTGTGACTTTTCTATTTGACTGAAGTTTTTAAAGATATTTCTGACTTTCAAAAATTGGGGTATTTTTAGTGATCTTGTTGATATTGATTTCTAACTTAACTCCTCTGAGATAAGAGATCATATCCTCTGTAATCTCAATCCTTAAAAATTTTGTTCAAAATTGGATCATTTGGATAGTAAATTGGGGGAAATGTTCTGTGGGCATTTGAAATGATTATGCATTATGCACTTGTTGAGTGTAGTGTTCTATATATGCCAATTAGGTCTATTTTGTTAATCATGTTCTTCAAATATTTTCTATCTTTACTTATTCTTGTCTGCTTGCTCTATTAGTTTCTGAAATAATTGTCAAATCAATGATTTAAACAAATCATTGTTTAAATCTTTCACTGTGATTATTACTTCCCTATGAGGAATTCTATTGCCAGTTTTTTAGATAATGTTTTTACTCTCATGCCTCAGTTTTCTAATTGAAAGTTTGTATAAGTATCTGTTTAATTTTCTATTATCTCTTTTCTATTATCTCTTTATGAATGAAACTGTTTCTCTTCATATTTCTATATCCAACGTCTTCTACTGTACCTACAAAGACTTGACATCAATTAGTGACTTATGGCACAGAAACACAAGATGGCTGAATTCTCCACTCCTGCCCCCTTTTCCCCAGGGAGCTTGCCACACAATTGCTTTTCTGAGTGCAAAGGCATCTCAGTAGGAAATTTAAAAGGTTATTAGAGGATGTACCAGAAAAAATCTGTATCGTGTGCATCTCCATGTTAATTTTATCTAAATATAGTCATATAGGACTGAAATGTGGTTGGTCCACTGTGGGAATTTGTTTACATTATAGTTTAGGATGTTAGTGTCTGGTGGATTTTCCTTTCATGCCTGGCAACAATGAGATTCCACTCATCTCACAGAAACTAAAACCTGAATGCTCACAGAGTTCACAATGGCTCATGTATACAAGAGAAGAAAAGAACACTTCCTGCATTTGAACAAAGGCCATAAGAATTATTTTTAAGTAATGTTTTAGGGAGCAGAAATGGTATCACCTTACTGGTGGGTACCCACAGTTAATAAGAAGGGGGTCAAATAAAGTACACCCCATGCCCAAATAGAGTAAGGCCCTGGCGTATGGAGCTTTCTGTGAGCTTTAGGCCACACAGAAATACCATTCAATAACTACATCCCTGGAATGTGGGATCTTAAAAAATATATCTTTCATAGTGAATCCTCTGAGGCATAACTGTGCTTCGCCTTTGCCTGTTTTTCTGTGGACTGACCATAAGTGAATGATTAAAACTGTTGTGTCAGATGCAAAGAAATACTCAAAGTTTAACATAACATATAGAGGATGGTTTGGGAAAGCCTGGACTTGTTAGACTTATAAACTACTTTCAAGCTTTAAACTTCCCCATAGTATCATGATTTTTACATGATATAAAGACAAAATTGAAATAATTCCTGTTATCTCTGAATACTTGAGTAATAACAATGTCAGCTTCAAATGACAAAGAAGATGCTTGATTAAATTGAAGCCTGGCAAAGAGGATGATCCCACCCAGCCAATCTTGAGTGGTAGGGCAGGTAGGTGTGATGTTAGAATTAATTGTATGAGGACCACATATGTTAGAGTTAATTGCAAAGGTAAGTGGAGCCAAACTAAACACGCATAGCCAGAGGTGAAATGGCACAATCTGAACAGCAAGTATGGAAAGTGGAAATATAATGGTTCTGATATATGTATTGAATATGACTTTTTTTTAGGCAAAGATTTTATTTATTTTTGTTTGTTTTTCTTTTCTTTTCTTTTTTTATTTCAGCCTATTACAGGGGTACAAATGTTAAGATTACTTATATTGCCCATGCCCCCCCCCTCGAGTCAGAGCTTCAAGCATGACCATTCCCCAAACGTTGCACACCTCACTCATTATACCACCCTGAATGCGCCCGATCTCATCTGAATATGACTTTTAAGAACCAAAGGGAAAATGATGACAAGCAAAAAAAGAGAAAGAAAATACGGTCATATAAGGAATTAAGTTTACAGGAGAGAGTAATTGGGGAGATATGCTGGGAAGAGCATGAACAGCTTTCTTAAGTGAATGTGGCTTGTTATCTAATTCAGAACAAATATATAAACCTGACCTATTGCTTATATGGAACAGCTTAAAAGTTTCCCTTCATTATATACTTATTAAATTTATATGTATAAGGCAGTGAGCCAAGATCATTGAGTAGGCAAATTAGGTTACTCAGACATGGATCCTACAATTAAGAACTCAAATTTAATGGTGAAAGGGATTGAACTAAAACTTTATTTTATTCTAGTGATACATTCAGAGAATAGTCTCTGACAAAAATATCACTAGAATGTTGTTGACTTAACTCATTTTTATAAAAATTATAATTGATAATATTCTTTGGGTTTTCCTTTAAATTTTCTCATGTGAATCACATTCCTCATGAGTGAACTTTTCTCCTTGTGGGAAGTCCACTGTACCTTACTAACCACAGTTTTTTGTTGTTGTCGTTGTTTTTTGTAGATTTGCTATAATTATAATATACTCATGGAAAAAATTAGGCTCATAAATGGTATATGAGATATACTCTGAAGTTAAAGATAATTATTAGGGCACAGGAAGAAAAGAGGCTTTCCCAGTGGAAGAATCAAAAAGTCTTCATGGAGCCTTAACTTTAAGATTAAGTCTTTAAGATTGCCTCAGGGCAAATGAGGATGGAAGGAAGGTGTTCAGAGCACAGAGAAGAGAACTTCAGCCAAGAACAATACACACAAAGGTCCTGAAGTGGGAAGAGGAAGAGCAAGCATGAGGGGCCCACAGAGGCCCATGTGGCCAGAATGCAGACACAGAGCTTAGTCCATGATGAGGCCAAAGGGGTAGGTAGGCATCACCCCAGGCCAGTCCTCCCAGGATGATGGAAAATAGTCTCCACATGGCCTCAGACACAAGGAGAAGACACTCCTGGGTTTTAAAGAAGGGTTGGTGGTCTATTCATATTCGTGTTCTGAAAATATTATGTAGGACAATCAATTTAATGTAAAAAACAGGAAGAGATTAAGAGTGAACTACTAGAACTACTAGCAAGAACAATGCAAATTACATATACAAGTTAATTATGCAAGATTTATTTGAATGTGTACCATGGCCAAGCCACATAATAAGTGTTATCAGAGTTATAAAAGAAGGAATGTTTACATATATGTGTGTGTTTATATTTGTTTTAATATATATGTGTATACACATATATACACATACATATACTTAAACAAAGGAAATATCTTACACAAAGGAAATCTTTAAAATTATATATGTATATATTTGTGAGTGAATAAGAAAAAGAGTGGTATAAATGATAAAGGCTATAAAAATATAATGAAACATCAGCGTGTGCTGAAATAGTTGGTCAATGCTTTATCAAAGAGATAGGATTTAAGAGTAAACCTCAAAAGATTGGCAAATGTTCCAGTTATCTATTATTGTACAACAAGCCATTCCAGAAAAACATCAATCATTTCTTGAGCTCATGATTCTATAATTTGAGCATGGTCCAGTAAAGCTGGTTTATCTCCAGCTGGAAAGAGTCTACCATGACTGGAACGTCAACTTCCCTAATAGCTTAATCACATGGCTGGCAAGTTGGTGCTCACTCTCAGCTAGGGTCTTAGATGGTAGAGTTGTTGACCAGTGGTCTTGTTCCTCTCCTATGGGCCTCTGAGCTGCCTAATGGTATGTTGGTTTTGGAGCAGTTGGCCCTCTTACATGGTTATTCATCCAAGAACAAGTATCTCAAGAATTCTGGTCCCCAAAGGCTGACCCAGACATGTATGTGGCATCATTTCTGCCATTTTCTGTTAGTCAATCATAGAGCCCATCTCCAGTTCAAAGGGAAGAAATAAATCCTTATCTCTCAGTGGAAGGAGTAGCAAAGAGTTTGTAGCCATCTCTAATCTACCATAGAAAAATACATACAGATAAGATGGATGTAAAAACTATTTGAGGTGAGGGACACAGCAGTTGATTGCCATAACAACCAGTAATAATAATAATAACTGAGATCTACTAAATGATTAATATTTACCAGTAACTATAAAATGTGCTTTGCAGGAATCACACAATTTATTCATTACCACAATCCTATGAGGTAATAATTGTTATCATATTCATTTTACAGATGGAGAGACTATAGCTTAGACAGAAGAATTAACTTTTCCATTGTCACAGACTGGGTAGGAAGCACAGCCAGTGATTGTGATGAGTCTGACTTAGAATTTTGATGATTTAGTCACTATGATGTGCTACTGATTGGTTAAAAAATAACAAAATTTGAAATCCTTGGGATAAAGGCAAATATTATCAACTACCAATACATACTTAAATCAATATCAATGCATTTGTAAGCATTTTTGGAAGTAAGACTTCTTTATCAATGTAGAATATTTTTGTCAATGTAGAATTGCTTCTGACAGTTTCACTTTTTGATATTAACAAGCTTATTGATTTGAATATATAAGTTCATCAAATTATAAATATATGCTTATAACTGGCATTGTCATATCAATAATTCCATTATAAATTCATACTTTAACTTCATATTTGAATAAAAACAATACATTTCTAAACTTAACTAAATTATTAGGTTGGTGCAAAAATAATCATGGTTTTGGATCATGAATTTTAAATCATTATAACTAGGTTCAAACATATCTTTATTAATCAAAATAGGAACCATTACAATTGACACATCTTTGACAATGAGAAATAAGTTTGTTTATTCCTGCAGCATAAAAATCCATGCTTTGGGATTTGACGAACTCTTGATAAGCATTTGGTGCATCCTGCTGGTCATGGAAGTGTTTTCCATGCAAAAAGTTATTGATATCTTTTTCACTTTCATGTGAAATCTTTCTTTCTTGCAGAAACACTCTGGCTGGAGGTGTTTCTCTTCTGCCATCTTGCCTTGGTGTCAGGCAGGTAGGAAGGAGGAGGAGGGCATGGGTATATTCACACCTAATGAGTGCGGTAGGCACCATCTGGGGGATGGACATGATTGAAGTCCTGACTTGTGTAGGGCAAAGGCAATATATGTAACTTAAACATTTGTACCCCCATAATATACTAAAATTAAAAAATTAATTAATTAAAAAAAACGTTGTCAAGATGCTTGAAGAAGTGGTAGTTGGTGAGAGGTCAGGTGAATATGGCAGATGAGGCAAACTTCTTAGCCTGATTCATTCAATTTTTGAAGCATTGGTTATTGAGATGTGTATTTGGGTGTTGTGAAGAAGAATTGGGCACTTTCTGTTGACCAATGCCAACAGCAGGCATTGTAGTTTTAGGTGCATCTCATCAATTTGCTGAGAATACTTCTCAGATGTAATGGTTTCACCAGGATTCAGAAAGCTGTAGTAGATAAGACCGGTGACAGACCACCAAACAGTGACCATGACCTTTTATTGGTACAAGTTTGGCTTTGGGAAGTGCATTGGAACTTCTTCTTGGTCCAACCACTGAGCCGGTTGTCATACAAAATCCACTTTTTGTTGCAGGTCATAATTCGATTGAAAAATGCTTTTCTGTTGTTGAACCCAATAAGAGAAGAAAACACTTCAAAACTATAATTTGTTTGGATTTTGGTCAGCTCATAAGGCACCTACTTATGGAGTTTTTTCACCTTTCCAATTTGCTTCAAATGCCAAAGGACAATAGTAGAACGGTCAATGTGAAGTTCTTCAGCAACTTCTCATGTAGTTGTAAGAGGATCAGCTTCAATGATTGCTCTCAGTTGGTCATTGTCAACTTCTGATGGCTGGCCACTATGTCTCTCATCTTCAACGCTCTCGTCTCCTTTGCAAAACTTCTTGAACCACCACTGCACTGTACGTTTGTTAGCAGTTTCTGGACCAAATGTGTTGTCGATGTTGTGAGTTGTCTCCCCTGCTTTATGACCCATTTTGAAGTTGAATAAGAAAATTACTCAAATTTGCTTTTTGTGTAACATCATTTCCATAGTCTAAAATAAATATAAAATAAATAGCAAATAAGTCATTAGCAAAAATACATAAAGTGAGAAATGCACATTAAAATGATGTATAACATAACCACATTTATTTAAGAATGTATTCCAATATCAAATGCAAATTTCAACAATGCTAAAACCTCAATTACTTTTGCACTACCCTAATAGATTTAATATTAGTGTTCATGTGACTCAAACTCTGAGTATAAATTACACATGGCACAGAAGAAAAGATTGTCTTCTAACTCGTTGTCATTGATTATTTGAATAAGAAATCTGGTAACTTGAGGATAGTTCTCCAGGTAGCCTTGGACTGATCCAGTTCTCCCCAATTTCTCACTTGTAGTTCTCAAGAATAGTTGTAGAACACACTGGGAATGAAACATCCTGAGATAAATAAAGACTGGCTAAAAACAGCCCAGGCTCCATTCTAGTATCCCCAAGTCCCCAAAATAGGATTTCTTCAGTGCTTTAGCCCAGAGTGTCCTGTTGTCCCAGGGTCTAAAGCCCAGGGAGAGCTGCAGTGCAGGTGCAGGTTTTACAGAGGAGACCCCGTCCACCATGGGCAGCTCCTGAGCCTTGGACTGGCTGTCCCTTGCTGCCTATCCATAAGTAAGGAAACTGCTTCATGTAGCTTGGGTGTGTGGGGGTGTTCTGTCTTTCCACCCTTGGACAAGTTGGTGACCAACACATAGTTAACCTGCTTCATAGTGGCTTCCTCAGAAATAGTGAACTTTTAGAGAGTTTTTCAATTTTATATGAGTCAGTATGAAAATGTAAATAAAAATGGAATGATAAAAATATCATGAAAATACATTTTATAGTGCTTGAATTGTATATCCTTAGCATGATAAGTATTATTTAATTGCTGGCCAAATGTGGGATGGGAGCTAAGAATGTGTCTAATGGAGATCAAAACTCACTGTTTTGTTTTCTTTGTAATCTGGTTTATCTGCAGAATCCTGAGAATTTTAATCCAAATAGATTTATACAATTTCAGGCTAAGATTTGTATTCTAAATTCAACAAAGATGGCGAATAATACATGTCCTGATTTTAAGGTATCAAGTAAACTATTCCAAGAGTCAGGAAAAAAAATCTTCAGGATGGATGAAGATTTAGGAATCAACTCTGATAAAGCAAACATGAGGGTCTATTTAGTTTCCTTCAATCTGCCTGAAGTTGAAACACTCATGCAAACTCCAATTTGAGAAGGACTCACTGCCAAGAGAGAACCTGGAATCCTCTAGAAGTAAGGGAAGAATATTCTTGTCTAAGAGTCATTCAGCCTAAAATATGTTTATTACTAATATCTCTTGGCCCAAATAAGCTCCTTCTCATGTACCTATCTCCTCTGTTTATTTTTTTGAATTCAATAAATATTTATTGAGCACTATATTTGGCATTCTAGAAAAATAAAATGCGATGGAATGTCTGCTCTTAGTCTTGTGAGTTGTAGAGGAGGCAAGGCAAAGTAACAACCTATTCATGGTCCCAGAATGACAGCCTTTCCTTGGGTTTCATGGTGGAATACACGATAACAGTAACTAGGAATGAAAATCACATGTTGTGAAATTACCGTGTGCTAGATATGTTGCTTGACTCGCTCTTCTTTTTAAGGATCCAAGATTTAAACTGATAGAAAAATAACAAAATTCCCTATATAAAACCTGTAGGCACCAACTCAACTAAGCCTCCTGGATGTGATACCAGTGGTCAGCTATCACTGCAGTGGCCTTGCTAAGATGAAAAGAGCCACAATAAAGATTGCAACACAAAGTCATACTCAAGGGAGAATAGGGACTTATCCCTCAGTCTTTATGAAGGATGATTCATAATATCTATACACATATGAGTATGGGCACATTGTTGTTGCAGCTTAGCATATCCTTGGCCACAGTGGAACTTTTAGCATCTGCCACAATGGGGTAGCTCAGTAGGAGAGTAAGGTAATGTAGAAAGCAGTAGAAATCTCTATATTATTGTTTTGTTTCCTCCACAACCCCAAAATCACACAGATAATGTAGTCATCTATAGCTACGTAGATTCTACCAAATTCTTTTATAACTCATTTACTGCCAAAGGGGAGTGAACCTAATTGCAGCTCAGGTGACTTGGAAAGGAAAGCAAGAGTCAGGCTGCAGCCAAGAACTGGTAAACAAGATCGCAAAAGAGAAACTGAATGATGAGAAAATATATGTATGTTCATGCAAAAAAAATGCACAAGAACAATAAATCAGCCAATCCTTTGTGTATACTGGAAGGTACACAGGCTTTGAATTTAAACTTTATTTACTTTTGCAAAAATCATATGGCATCCTGGACTATGCATGTAATTATTAGCTTCAGTAAGACGCAAGCAAAGGAGCTTCTTTACCAGGAGATGTTTGTGTTGTTGTTCTTTGTTGTTTGCTTAGGTAGGTCTATGTTTATCTCAGAGGCTTTGTGGGTGGGGAGAGAGGAGAGCGAGAGTGAAGGAGAGAACAACATATGAGGAAGTCTTTGCATTTGAGGAAGATGAGGCAGCCAAAGAAACCTGAGCAAAGAGCAGGTTAGTCACCTTGAATCAAAAATGTCTGCCTTTACAAAAAACAAAACATAATAGAAGCAGCCTTTCCTAGGTTTTCTTCCTCCTTTTTCACCCTTGCATTGGACTTAAATTTCAAACTCTGTCCCTGCTTTACCTGCCATGATCCCCACAGAGCTTAACAGCGCCACAGCCCTGCAGGCAGAGGACCTGCAACTCACAGTGAAAGATAAGTAGAGTGTTCAGTTTTATGAGTTTTCCTCATGTAGCTTTCAACTAAAAACAGCAATAACCCTATATCTCTTACAATATCATGCAATCATGTCTTCTCATTTACTTTTATGGAGAAAAGTTCTCCTCCCTAACGCCTCTTCATGTTATGACTTAGTGCAACCCTTTCCTTTGGCTAAACATAGTAGCTTCCTTTCAAGTTGAAAACACATTTCTAATGGCACAGAATTTACTCTCCCAAAGCCCTTGAAATAGGAAGGGTAGGGAACAGTCCCTCTGCCATGCTGTTGAGGGAACTGCACATTTTGTGATCAGCCAAAAGAGAGTGCAGAATTTATTGATAAATAAAGAGCTAGCTGTAAAGAGTTGTCCTGCCCTCAAGCACCAAAGGTTCTCTGAACTCGGTGTCTTCACATGTTAAATGGGTAGAGACTGCGGTGTTGATGACAAAGAATGTTTCTGAAAGACAGAGGACAACATAATGTGATGAGCATTCAATAGATGATGTGGTTGTCATTATTTTCTCTTATGTTATTTAATTATAGTTGTACAGGGAAATGGAAGAAAGATAAGTCTTCCTAACTATGGCTATTTGCTTCTTCTACTCAATGATTTCGTGTGTGTTTTTCTGTACATGACAGCTCCCTCCACCCTAATGTGCCACCCACCTGCAACCCGTACACATCTCTTGTTAAAAATTAGCCTTCAGAGAAAAGCAGACAGACTCATTTATCAAGGATAACAGTTCACACTCCAAAGTAAATAAAAGAGTCACGTCCATATGGAGGAAAGGGAAGGGATGGGAGTTACAATCTATCTACACTGAGCAAGAAAACTTCATATATTGAGAAAAGAAAAGCACTACATCTACCACAACATGTTGGGAAGATCTAGCTATATTATTTTTCCCATTACACATGTATCTAATCTTTATGGAGCAAATATCAACATTTTTATATAAAGTAAAATATTAGTAAAGTACACTAAGTATATTGCTATTGGTATTAGTGAAGATCCTTGACCCATTTTTCAACTACTGAAGACATTTTTTCAAGGTAATATTCAACTACCTTTCAAGATATCTGCCAAAATATGTTGAGTTCTTCCAGTTATTCGTATAGGCTATAAACATGACCATACTTATAGTTTCACCTAGACTTATTTCATTTTGGGAAAAGCAAAAAGTAAAATTCATAAGATTTTATTGTTTAAATGCTTCCACTTATTGATTTACAATATAGTTGCTTTCCATGTGTTGGTAGAAAATATTTTTCATTACATATATAGTTCACAAATTCCATTGCCACTTTTCATTCCATTTGAATAAGTTGTATGTTTTTATTCTTCCATGAAATTGACTGGGATCCTCCTTCTCTGATGTCCATGATTTATTACTGACTGAAGCAGCTTAGTTGGTAAGTTCACAAGCTGGTTCTCTTTAATACCCTATCGTGTGTGCCATCTGGGCCTGCTGTTTTCAGTGCATTCCAATTTTTCAAATATTCCCTCACCTGTTTTGTTTTGTTGTTTCAAGATACACTGCTATTTTGGTAAGGTCTTCATTAATCTCTGATCATTATTTCTCTGTTTTATTTTCTTTATTATGAGATACAGAGTAGAAAAATAAGTCTAAATCAATATCCTGGACATTCAAGTACTATCATTAATTTCATTGATTTATGTTTAGGGACTGGTGTATTCTCCTCTGGGAAACTACATTTCTACAAATACTTTGAAAGCATATATGGAAGTTACCTTCTTACTTTCTTGCTCTAACACAATAAGAAATAACAAATCATAATTTCCATTCCCTATGTCTAATGCAAACTAATTTTTGCTTATAGTAGGCAAAGGACACAGTACTCAGCTCCCATGAGTCAAAAGATTATTATCTCCATTTCTCACACTCTCTTCATTTGTAACAGCTGCTAGTCTATGTTCCTCACAAGAAAACGGAATATATTAATATTCTCACAATGCTCCAGATTAAGTTTTATTTCCAGGGCAGTGGACCATTTCTATTCCTTTCACAGCTACCTTGAAATATGATATAATGCTTCTGAAGCCATGCCCCGCATAATAATATAGTCTGAAGACAGTATCAAATTTAAACAATCACAGTCTACCAAATAAGATTCTACCCTTTATTTGCATCTCAGCAAGCTGATATTTCATAGCCAGTCTTATTAGAAATGTCCTGACTTTTTGATTATCTAATACCCCACAGTCTGTGGAAGCATCCAACTCTGCCACACTACTTTGCACCACCATCTTGACTCCTTGGGCCCCTCTTTCCTATGGGCTGTACCTCCTTGCCTAATAACAGCCCAAAACATTTAACTCCCTCTGTACCTGCACACTTGCATCATGTTCAACTTGCATCTAGTTCAACTTCAAGTCTGATCAATTATTTCGTGAAAACTCTATTGTCTTTACTCTTTGAATCATCAGAAAATAGGTAAAGTATTGACATCAGTAACATGGCAGAATGGGACTTTTCATCACGCCTCCCCTTGCACGCACATCAATTTGAACAACTATCCATTCGTGAAAATACAAGAGCTAAAAAAATAAAAATGAAAAGGTGAGAAATTATAGAACCTGGGTGTAGCACAGAAATATAAAAAGACACATTGAAGCTGGTAGAAAGGACAATTTTATATTACACCGATCAACCCTCCCCAACCACAGGCAGCACAGTCCCGAGAGAGATACTTACTCAGGGGAGAGGAGGAAAGTGAACCACAGCACCACATCTGCCCCAGTGTCACCCAGCTCCAGACAGGCCCCATGTCCCAGGCTCCTGGCTGGCCCCCATAGACTGAGTATCCAGGCCCACCACAAATGCCAGACCAGGACCTGAATAGACATTTCTCCAAAGAAGACACACAAATGGCCAACAGGCATATGAAAAAATGCTCAACCTCACTGATCATCATGGAAATGCAAATTAAAACCACAATGAGAAATTACCTCATACCTGTTAGCATGGCTATTATCAAAAAGACAAAAGATAACAACTGCTGGTGAAGATGTGGAGAAAAGTAAGCCCTTACGCACTGTTGGTGAGAATGTAAATTAGTACAGCTATTAGGAAAAACAGTGTAGAGATTCCTCAAAAGATTAAAAGTAGAACTAGCATATGATCCAGCAATGTCATTTCTGGGTATATATGGAAAGGAAACAAATTCAGTATGTCAAAGAGATATCTGCACTCCCATGTTCATTGTAGCATTATTCACAGTAGCTAAGATAGGGAATCAACCTAAGTGTCCATGAACAAATGAATGGATAAGGAAAATGTGACACATACATGCACACACACACACACGCGCACAGGCTGAAATATTATTGAGCCTTAAAAAAGAAGGAACTCCTATCATTTGCAACAACATGGATGAACCTAGAGGACATTACGCTTAGTTGAAATAAGCCGGCACAGAAAGGCATATACCGCATGATCTTGTGTGGAAGCTAAAGAAGTTGAAATCATAGAAGCAGAGAGTGGACAGTAGTTACTAGGGGCTGGGTGGGGTTGGTGGGATGAAGAGATGTTAGTCAAAGGATACAAAGTTTCAGGGAGGCCAGATGAATATGTTCTGGAGATCTATTACAGAACAGTGACTATAATTAGCAATAACCACACTACTGTACTCTATATTTGAAAATTGTCAAGATATTACATATTAAATATCTCACGACAAAAAAAGATATGTGAATAAATTAATTAGTTTGATTTAATAACTCACAATGTATACATGTATCAAAACATTATGTTGTACACTATAGATATATGCAATTTTCATCTGTCAATTATACTTTAATAAAGCTAGGGAAGAAAAAAGTAAAAATGAGTAAAGAGAAAGTGACTAAGTAAACAATGCCAGAACATCCCATCTCAGAAAGGAGAATGAAAGAGCTATTAAGCTCCATGCATGAATAATGTTTATTCTCTCACATACATAAAAAGTTAAGTGTCCTCATAGGTTCCTGGACATATGCCTAATTTCCCTCAAAGACAGTCAGAATTTGCTATCATATTTTTTAACTCCACAATCGTATTCATTCTATTCACACATAAAGAGGATAATCAAAGGAGAACGTAATGTTTTATGGGCTACACTAGATTCAACGTTTATTTACTAAACATCATAAATTGACAGGGATGTTGTGCCAAATGTCCAAGGTGCCAAATTAGGTACAAAATATGTACAATACTTGGAAAAACTTGAACTGTGTGATGATAGTCACCCATGATGTCTATTCTGGGGTCTGCCTGTTTTCCCTTTCTGGTCACATCCATGAGATTGCTCATATATAAATTTAGGCAAGAAAGAAGAAAGAAAAAAGAAAAGAAAAGAAAAGAGGGAAAGAAAGAAAGAAAGAAGAAAGAAAAGAAAAGAAAAGAAAAGAAAAAAGAAGGAAGGGAGGAAGATAGGAGAAAGAAAGGCAGGCTAACATGAGGGAGGTGTAATGGAACTGGAGAAGGACAAATCCACATTCTTACTGCAGTAAAGGGGAAATATTGATCAGCTAATTAAATGAAACTTCTTTTTAATATCATGGTTGGGGTCATCTTCTTTGCAATTTCTCACAAGTGCTTCTATAAATCATCCCCAGGTGTTAGATTGTGGAATCTGTAAATATGAGGTGAAGTAAACTATCCCATATACTCCAGCTCTAAGTACTTTAAATCATTCAATTACATTAAGTTAAGCATATTTCTTGAGTGCTCCCTGTGTGCCAGGGACTCTTGGAGGCACTGGGAACAGCAATGGGCAAGACAGGCAAAAGCACCTGCCATCCCAGAGCTTCTATCAGTAAGAGATAAGGCTGTGGACTGAATTGAGTCCTCCCCCAAATTCATATGTTGAGGCCCTAACTCAAATGTAACAGTTTAGAGATAGGGTTTTTAGAAGGTAGTTAAAAATTAAGATTAAGTAAGATCATAAAATTTGGTCCCTAATCTGATATGGTTAGAGTCCTTTTAAGAAGAGACACTGAGATGCCAGAGAGAAGCTCCCTCCCTCTCTTTCTCTCTCTCTCTCTCTCTGCTCTCTGTCCTCATCCCGCCCCTGCACACTCACTAAGGAAAGGCCATACAAGGACATAGCAAGGTGGCCATCTATAAGAAGCCGAATCAGCAGAAGTGTGATGTTGGACTTTACAGCCTCCACAATTCCGAGAAAATAAATTTCTGTTATTTAAGCCAGGGACTGGTTTCATGAAAGACAATTTTTCCATGGATTGGGGGCTGGGGATGCCAGGGGCAGTGTAGATGGAGCTCAGGTGGTGATGCACAACCCAGTTCCTAACAAGCCACGAGCCAGTCCCAGGCAGCCGCGGGGTTGGGGACCACAAGTTTAAGCCACCCAATCCATGGTATTTGGTTATGGCAGCCCAAGGGGACTAACACAAACAAAGTACAAAAAAATATATGCAAATATTAACTTATATTAAAAGTTGTCAATTTTATGAGGAAAACTGTTTAGGGAAGGGGGGATAGGATAGGATAGGATAGGATAGGATAGGATAGGATAGGATAGGATAGGATAGGATAGGATAGGATAGGATAGGATAGGATAGGATAGGATAGAACTGTTTAGGATAGGAAGTACCAGTGGAAGAGAGATGTGGGAGAGCTCGCTGAAAAGGTGGCGTTTGATCAAAAAACTGACGGGTGTGGGAGAAGGCTGCCTGGATTTCTGGGAGAAGTGTTTCCAGGTTGAGGGTTCAGACTGTGCAAAGGTGCTGAGGCAGGAATGTGCCTGACATGTTCACAGAAAGCAAAGGGACGGTGTGGCCGGAGCAGAGTGGAGCAGGGAAGAGGAGGAGAACACCTGTTCCTGACGCCTGTGTGGCTGGTGAGGGATGAAGACCAGGCTGCAGCTTGGGTCTGAGGACAGAGTAAGCAACATCAGGAGGGCTGCTTCAAGGGAGGGGCTACCCAAAAGATGAGGACATTCTCTGTTAATGAGCTGAGTGAGGTGAGAGCTAAAATGTGCTGGTTCCCATTTAAACTCTGCTTTCAAAATTAGTTAAAACAAATGTACAAGATACAAACCAAAATGACATCAGAGGTTTTAGTCTTTGTTTCTACCATCTCTCCTCATACCTACTGGGTACTTGCTAGAAAGTTTCACTGCTCGCTTTTAAATTAGCCAAGAAATTGAAACTGCACTATTTAAGGTTCTTCAAGACGTGGTGAAGTTCTAAACTACTAAAATTGAATAATGACTATTTATTTTATTTTATTGAAAAAGAAATTTAAGGACTATATGTCTCTCAGTTTATTTCATTAATATTTTATCCCATATATCTTATTTTAGAAACTTTAATATCATGAATATCTGCTCACAAAAACTAGCAGATAAAATATGAATTAATAAGTAGCAAATTAATTTTAATATAAATCCAGAAGTAGTTTAACATACTGAGATGTTCATTCTTTCCCTGGACATATGTACTTATGAATATGATTTAATGTAATATGCATATAATACAATATAGTTATGCCATCAAATTTGTTCTGGTCCATTTGCCAAAATTAAATATATCAATAATGAAAATGAGCTTGCAGAAATTCTAATTCCATAGGTTAGCCCTGAGTTTCAGGTCTCTTATAAGATCAGATTTTCACTGAATTAACTTAATAACATGTACCTAAAACAGAAAGTAGCACTTATGAAGATACACAGGAAGAGTCCATCAAAAATCAGGGACAAGATCCCAAACTGAGCTTAGGTACCCTAGGTTGCATTGAGGCTCTATAGATGGTTCTGGGAACCGCTCCAGATCACAAAGGGAAGGGCAGAACCAGCCCCATGGGACACAATAGGAATTGACGATGATCTCAGTGAGGAAGTAGGTTAACACCCAGCAGGGCACATGGGATTAGGAAAGATCTGGTGCTGTAGGAGATCATTTCTCAAATAGTTCAATAGAGGATGCAGAGGACCTTCATGCAAAACCAAAGGCTAAATGATAGCCATTTCAAATTAGGTACGTGAGTTGTTTTTGACTTCAGTTTATTCATCAAAAAGTTGACATAATTATTAATAGATCTTCTATGCCAATAACAAAGTGTTGTCATAAAGATGAAATAAGGCAATGAGTTTGGAAATTTTTATATTAGTTCTTATCAAATTAATATTAAGAAGAAGAAATACGACTAACAAAGAAGGGTAATTAAGCTAGAAAGTAAGGAAAAGATTCTATGTAATGCATGAATAATTTTTCATGTATTGACTATTTATGTTTGCATAACTCCCCTTAAGATTATTTTAGGAATCATTGCCTCTGGCCTTCTGGGGTGTATCACAAGGAGCAAGGCTATCAGCAGTCGGATTATGATATTTTATTTTCACATATAATCTATACCACTTAAAAATATTAAACAGATTTTGTTTTCCTATAATAGAAAGTAGATTAATGACTCTGAAATAAGTTTGTGGGATGATAAAAGGAGACATAAACATCTTTTAAGATGAGCAATGTTAAAAAAACAAACAAGAAAACAGTACTAGTGCTTTGTGGGAAGAAAATACCAGGCATTAATAATTTACTTCATTTTGTTTGGTTTAATAACAAAAATATCAAAACATCAGATCAAAGTAGTATTTTTCAAATCCACCTTCACTTTATTCACTGAAAATAATTTATAGGCCAAAGCAGGAATAATTATGAACTATATGGATTATTAAAAAGGCATAATATTTCCTCTTTGCTTTTCTATTCAAAAACAAGGGCATTTTTGGTCTTCAGTCAAAGAGAAGAGGGAAAGAGTGGTCAAAAATGCTATAGCAAAACAAATTGTAAAACAAAAACAAACAAGGTTAAATCAAGTTATGAAATAAAATTTATACCAAGTAAAACTATTAAAGTGATTTGACTGATCTACTCTTTCTGAGCATTACATCGATAGCACAGTTTTCTCAAAATAGTCTCAAAATATCTCACATGTATAATAAGAATAAGAATTACAAAGAATTATTGTTTAAAAGCATAGATTCTTAGTTCCCCCTGGATATACTAAGTCAGGATTTCTGGGCATGGGTCATGTGAATAGGATCTCGTTGCACACTGAAGTTGGAAAACATGTCTAGCCTTTTCTCTCTTTCCCTTTCACTTTCCTCCATCTCAATCATAGCCTTTTCCTAAAAAAAAAAAAATATATATATATATATGAAACCAAACATCCCCTTGAGTGCCAATAATCTAGACACCCACCAAGGAAGTCTCTCACCTTCCGTATTCCACTCTGGAAAAGGAAAAGTATTGATGAGGGTCAGGATCAAGGTGCTAAAGTCTAAATATTTTTATTTTGTGAGGTTAAAAATGTCGCTGCCATGTCACATGTTCTTTTTAAAGTAATATTTTTGTGTTTCTTTTGTTTTCTGTTCTGCTTGTTTGAAGTAATTTTCTCTTACACAATTAACAGATTAATCTGTCCTCCTCTGTCCCTCCCCATTGCCACCACCACCCAAGAAAACCTACACTGGGATTCTTAGGCCAGCTGTGCTCAAGGCATTAGGAGGAAGCCTTCTCTTTCTTTGGCTCTGATTCTCTTTGTCTCATCTCACTACTACATAGATGAGTGGGATGATGAGAGTAGGAGTTTGGCTTACGTGAAAGGAGCTGAAGATTAATTTAGTTCTTAGCCCAGAAGCACATCCAGCTTACTTGTTCTGGTGGTGCCATATAGAAAAAGGGGTCTTTGGCTCAAACCAATGGAAGAGCTTTAGAGAGTCTAAGAGCTCCCTAAAGTTATTTGCAAAATGTATTTTTGATATTCGATATTTTTATGGAAACAATGTACTAAGCTGTCCTTAAATTCTCAAAAGTTTCTGAGAATCAAAATAGATTAAAAGCCTCTTCCCTTAGGACAGAAGTTTTAATTAGAATTAATGTCCTCATAAAACATCTTCTTTGTATAAAAAAGTATATTCTCTGTTTATAATTAGTTACAAGAGTATGGTAATATCCTTATCAAGTATCTTTATGTTTGTCCATTGTTAATATCCATCACCACTCCAAGGAGACATGCATGCATTTTAGCTTGTCCTTTCTTAGGACTCTGAGGAGTCCTAAGGAGTGCATACCAGAGAACCCCAATGTCTTTGGACAGGCCATGATGAGCAACGCTTTGGTTTGGAGCCCAGAGTCTCCTGTCAAACTCTCAAACAACACCTACCCTAGAACTGGATGAGAAAACATGATACATCATTTTTCAAAATCAAAATTTAACTTAAGTATATAAATTCACACTTCAATTAGTAAAGAAAATTTGAATATTTATTTCCTGTTTGTTTCCTACTAGCACATTAGATTTAAAGTATTTTGGGGCTTACATTAGAATTCAAATATTTTCATCTTAACAAAAATTTACATTTAACTTTACTTTTCCCTTGTTTTAGAGACAAATACATATTTTCATCATACTTGAACATTTAGAATAAATTCAATAACAAATTATCATTTTTCTTTTTGTTTTGTTTATTGACAAATGTTTTTAAAGCTCCTATATTGTTCAATATAGGGTGTGGGTTATTAAGATACATTAAAAAATGTAAAGATCTATATAATCTCAGTCTTGCCATCCAGAGGCTTTTAATCTTTAAAGATTAATGAGACGCACATGCCAATAGCTACAAAGCAAAGCATTAAAGGCCATAACGTATGTTAGAGACAATAAGTCATATAGGAGTTCAGCTGAGTGAGTGGTCTCTTTGCGTTGGGTTGTGTTAATGGAATGTTCTGCCAGTTATTTACATGAGGCATATGTTAGATAATTATAATCACAGGACTAGATATTTAATTTTGTCATTCAGTATTGATCAGAATCATTTTGAAAACAGGGATAAATTCAATAATATACTCTCAGAATGCACTATGTATAGCATAGTAAATAGATACCAAAGGTTTTCAGTAAAGATCTAGTCAATGAATCCACTCACAGAGTTGAAACATTTACCAGCCCTGTGCTCATCTGGGAAATGAATGTCGGAAGAGAGCCAAGTGTTTGACATAGATCAAGTTTAAATGGTTCAATGTCCACCTGGAAAAAGAAACAGTTCTAGAAAAAAGGAGAAAGTTTCAAAGTGAATTTCAAACTTAACACAAAGGCAAATAACTTAGAGTTTATATTTCTTAACCAGTACCTGCTGTGATGACAAGAATTCCAGAGTCCTTGAGTATCCTCTGAAATGTTAATCACGAATTTGGGGCATGAGATAAGGGATCGAATAGCTTCTTCTTCATTTATTAGCCCCAAAGTATTGAATATTAGAAAATTCATATACCTGCCTCTCTATATAGGATATATATTTTATATAGTATATATATTCCACATATATTAATAATATATTAATACATAGTCTTAAATTTTTATAAAAGTAAAATGCAGTAACTGGATTGTTGATCCTTTAATATTTATAGTTTATCTTGAGGTTCTAAAAGCCCTATCCTTAGTTAGCTTTTTCTACCTGAAATATAAAGTTTCCACATTATTTTGCTCAATATAATATTCAGGCACATGAATTTTCTCTATGTGCTTATTGGAGACAACATTATCTACTAACTTTTTGAGAGTGGAAACCATAAAAAAATGCTGCATATTTCCATAGACAATTAATTAATTACTTTATTGATGACGACTTTTAGAGAGCAAAGTTGTCTGACATATCCCTTCTTTAGCATGATTAAGTTTTACATTGATTCCTAGATAAGGAATAGGACACTTGTTCCAATTCTTTTGCTGAGAAATGTTAAGCCCTCAAATCTTGAAAGAATATCAGATATCACACTTTCAACCTAAAACTGCAATAGACATGAGCATTGTGAGTCAAGAGCTTTGAAAAATCCATTATTATGCAAATTACTCAGTTTTATTCAATTCTGTAAAGGTTAATCTCTTGGTTCAGAAATTTAAATTCCATGAGATATCTACTGATGGATATTGAATAAAAGTATATCTTGTTTTTTTCTGAGAAATTATTTTAGATTTTTAGGTCTCCTATTTTGGGGAATGGAACAAACAGGTTTTATTTGGAAAATATACAACCATATAATACAACTTTAATCAACTTTAACATAAAAATCAGCAAAACTTTAAGCCATAAATAAATATAAATATTCATTTATTCCAGTACAAAAATGTCTTCACCCAAAATAACTTTAGGGATCAGTAATTCTATACAGCAACATTCTTTAAGACAACACATAAATGGTAAAATGTACATTTGAATCTTTAGAAATAACTACAAACCTTAAAGCCTTCAATTAAATAAAATAAATTAGCAGTACTCCCAAACTTGATTTTTAAATGTTGTAAGTTTTGCTATCTAGCTGCTCTATATCTAAACTCTTAGCAACTGTTTCATAACAGGTATGAAAAGATAATAAAAATTAGTAGAAACAAACAAATATTCCTACAATAATGTAGTTGATGGTACTTGACACATTTTAGTCAATTCTAAAATGCTCTCCTTGGGCATTAAATCAATATGAACCAGTCATCAGGCAGCCATAATGTTGCTCCTTCCAATTTCCAGCATTCTAGTAATAAGGAATAATCAACCATTATGCCATTGTAACTCTTATCTGTACTATAGGCACTTTGCCAAATGTTTTAAGGGAAGTTTCAAAACACTCAGTTTTGTGGCTCTCGATAATGGAAATGCAATGCTTGCCTGAGTCAACCTTTCTGGCTGCCCTACTTGCCTGGTGTCCTGTCCCTATGCCACCTCCTTGCCTTGTTTACACTGGTCTGCTCAACAGCCTTGATTAGTACCTATGGTGATCCCGGGTGACTTTATTCCATCCAATGAAGCCCTTTATCCACTATCATGCAGTGAATTCTTGATGTTAAAGAACGTGGAGTAAAATCTTTTATTTTGTGAACTGATGTCACAAAATCCCAGAACATTGTTTTTTAGTGTTCCACAGAAACTCTATATTCCATAAAACTTTAGCTGAGTTTTATTAAGAGCTTGTAACTTGCCAGGAAATTAGGAAGTGATGTATGTGCACTTAATCCTTATAAGAAACCCATATGATAAGAGACAATATTGAGACAACTGAAGGTTAAGAAGGTTAAGTACCTTGTCCAAAGTCGCTAGCAAATCAGAAGTGAGATTTAGACATAAGCAGTGTGACATCAAAGCCTTGCATTTAACTGCCTACACTATATTGCCCTCTCATGAATAAAAGGAAAGATTCCATTTGTATGCTTATAAATTGGTTAATACTGTATACTATAACCCTGGCGAGAGGTTAACAGTGGTCATTGGTATTTAGAATGCATTCTAGTATTTGCTCTGCCCTGAGAAGCCCTGTGGTTTAATTTTTTGGTGGGCTGTATAATGTCACCTCTCTGTCGGACATTCATCTACCCTGCCCTCTTCAATCAGGCTGGGCCATGAGACGATTTGACAAATTAAATATAAGCAGAAGTTCTATGTGTCACTTCTGGACAGAGGCTTTAAGAGCCTGTGGGTGCCGTCCATGCTTACTTCTGCCTTTGTCACAGCGACACACACAGTGCCATACCACGGCTTCTCTGGCCAGCTGGTTCTCAAGTCAGGGCGAGAAAAGTGACTCAGAGCCGGAGGTGCAGCTGACCCACAATGGACATTTGCAAGTGACAAATAAGCCTTAAGTGTTTTAAGCCACTAAGATTAACTGGTTATTATCTGGCTTAATTTTTGGCTTAATGTTTGGCTTAATTATCTGGCTTATCCTGGTTAATTTTTTTACTAAATATATTTTACCTTGGAACCTATTTTTTGCAGAATACCTAATATCATTGAATGAGATACGGGGGTGACACGGAAGATGGCAGGAGGAACTCTCCACCCATGCAGTGTTATTAAAAGATGAAAAGGGAACTGTTTTGGAGACAGTGGGAAGTCCTGCTCTTGTCACAGCAAGACTGGAGCCTGAGGGAATCAATGCTTAAACCTGACAGCTCATTTTATTATGTTCTTCCCAGCAACAACCTCACAAAGGCATTTCTGCCTGATATCAGCTGTCCCAAGGTTCTGTCCCACCCAAACCTATTAATTAGTTCAGTTGGTAATTATTTTCTGAATGCTCACTAGGAGCTACTAGCATCGGATGCCCACCCCACCCATCCTTCATGTGGTTGTGTCCCTAAAGAGCCCAGTAGAAAACTCTGGCTTCTCAATCTGATGGATAGATGTTAAATATTTTATTAATCTCATTATAAAATCTCATGCTTTTTTGAGACATGGACTTTACTAGGATATGGTTCTCAGTCATTCAAAGAATATTTGTGTGGGTGTGCTGTGAGGGATTTTTCTAATGTAATTGGAGTTCCTAATCAGTGGACTCTCATAAGGGAAATTGGATGTTATCTATAAGGCCCTGACTTAATCAGATGAAAGGCTTTAAGAGAAGACTGAATTTTCCCTAAGAGAAAAAAGATTTCTGCTGTGGCCTTTGGCCATGACTCAAATGCCACACTATGTTCTGCAATTTATTTCATTCAATATTTTGTAAAAGTTTCTCTATATAATATAGGTTACTCTACTTTAGTTTTTGTTCCCTTTGGTGATTTTCCATTATGTGAACATACCACAAATAATTTATCTATTTTCTTATGTATGCACAGTTATGCTTTTTAATAATATTACTCACATAAAGAACTACCATAGTGCTTTTATGTATATCTCTACATGAGCAGATGCAAACTGTGCTGTAAAGTGCACACCTAGAGGTAGAAATAGAGTACCAGATGGTGGGAGTTTATGTGGCTTTACCAGCTATTGCTAGGTCACTCTACATGGTTGTTTAACAAGTTTAGAGAGCCACCAACAGTGTAGAAATGGTACCCTTGCTCTAGACCCTCACCAACACTTAGCACTTTCAGGCTTTGTAATTTTGATCAAGTTGGTGGGTATAAAATCAAATCTCATTTTAATTTTCATTTCCTTTATTTCCCTCAGGGTTGAATATCTTATTTTTATTAGACATTTGGGTTTCTTCTCCTGTGAATTATCTGCTCATTTTTTATGTTCTTTTCTATTGGGTATTTTGTACTTGTCTTATTGATTTTAAAAGTTTTTTGTATTCTGAATAATTTATTGTCAGTTATGATGCCTGGCTATACTTGCTTGTCTATCTGACTATTTTTTTCTACTTCTTAAAAGTAACATTTTTTGGAGAGGTTTCTAATTTTAATGTACTCCAAGTTATTGACTGTTGGGAAATAGGCTAAGAGACGTGAAAAGTTTCAGGGGTTTTGCAGGGCCTTGCCTTGAAGGAATCTGTGGACATACTAGTTCACAGACTAGAAGCTGCTTCCAACAAGGGAGGCATTGTCAGAGGATGTTCTTCTCTTGCTGCTGGTCATCGCCTGGAGCTTTTTTGCAAGGCAGAAGCTCTGTTTGGGTCCTTGGAAGAGAAGCTGATTAAAATGCCTGCCCAGCAGATAATGTGCAGCTGGAACTATCCTAGACTTCAAGGCTATTCTTGCTTCACTCCTGGCTACCTGTCTCTGTGTTTAGAAGAAGCGTATTAAAGTAGTACACAGAATCAGTGTTCTCATTTTAAACATTTTATCTTTAATTTGTATGTTCAGCTAGGTCTGTTTCTAACTTAGGGCTTAACATGCTTATCTTAGAAAAATTTTGTAACCATCTATTCTTGTAGACAGAATTAGGTAAGGTTCCCCTGGAAACCTCCAAAATGAACTGTACATGTAACTCTCTAACAAAAGACAACTATTTGCTATAACAATAAATACTGATGCGGGGCTTCATTCGTGGTGGCTTCACAGCTCATGGGAATGCTGGGGGCCCCTAGCTCCCCCATGATTTAAACTACACTTTGTTTCCATCTCAATCATTTCTCTGTCTATATTATTTCTTTATTTCTTATTATTTCCAAATTCCTTGCGACGATCCTGCCTTGGGGACTGCTTTCCTGGGAGAATAGCTAACTCCCAGCAATTGCCAATATTTTTTATAGTTTGTTTCCTCATGTCTACACAGCCTTGTTCTCTAGTCTCCTACCAATTCTGGGATCCCTGGATATCCCTTCAATAAATATCCTTTGGGTTTTGGTCAGAAATGACCAGAGACATTCATTCTCTGTTGCTTTCAAACTAACTGACACAACCTTAAAATCATATCATGATTTTATCTAAATAACAACTAAACTTTAGTCAGAAATCATTGCACAATGACACAAAAAGTCTTATTTCCTGAATAAATTTCATATCACCCCTTAAAAATTTAAGAAGATCAGAGATTTAACATAAAACATGGGTGAGGTTCACAGTATATTTATACTTCTGCATTATATGAGCTTATATGTAATCAAAAAGACATCCATGTGGGTAAAGAATATTTGAAAAAATTAAATTTTGATTATTAAATATAATGTGAAGTAGACAGGTTTTCAAATTACTTCTCATTAACATGGAACTTTCTGTAGGTTTCTGTGCATACTTGCCTTTTGTGAAATTGACTCTGAGCAAGGAAATTAAGTTCAATTAGAAAAAAATAGAATGCACAAATTCCAGAGTTATAATTTTCAAGTCACCCTCAAAACTAGACAAACTAAAACCACTTGCAAAATAATGTGAATAAACTTAGGAGTATAAAAATCTTAAAAGTTCATTGAGAACCAGAATGTTTTATCCACTATAATTTGCCCTTAGTCATCTAGCCTTAAAAATAATGATTATTCTTGGAATCTCTCAAGGGCCAAGAGATAAAACCAAAACAGTTTTCTTTTTCTTTCTGAAATAGTTAGGAAATATTAAAGACATATGACCCATGAATTTAAAGTTTCATCTTACTGAAAAGTTCATCTGGAAAACTACAGAAACATTAGGCAAAGTGTTGTAAATAGTTGCACTTACAGCCCTGATATGTCTAAGTAAAACTAAAGATTGTTGTCTTGTATCCAGTCCCAACAAACATCAGTACTATGATAACTGATTCTATAAAACCGAAATTTTGTGATCTCAACTCCATAACATCTGTATACCAATCAATGACTATATTAGTCATGTGTGTGAGCGTGTGCATGTTTGTGTCTGTAAAACATATATGTAGCCATTACCTTACTTTAGGATACAATATAAAAAGCAAGAAGTCTCAAGAGAGTGAGAGTGGAGCAAAATGGCAGAATGGAAACCTCCAGTGATTATTTCTCTGCACAAACACTAAATTCAACAACTCTCCACACATAAAAGCATCTTCAGAAGAAGCAAAAATCAGGTGAGCAATAATAGCATCTGGTTTTAAGATTATATCAAGGAAAGAGGCACTGAACAGGGCAGGAAAGACAGTCTTGCATAGGCTATGCCACCCCTACCCCTGGCAGTGCCACAGCAGTATGCCAGGTGGAGAAAGAATTTGTGTGCTCAGGGGAGGGAGAGTAAAGTGATTGTGGGACTTTGCATTGAAACTTAGGGTGACCTTGTCACATGTGAACACAGCACAAGACAGAATTCTGCTGGTGCCCATGGAGGGAGCAGGTAGACCAGCCTGGCCAGAGGGAAATCCTCTGCTCCAGCAGTAGAAATCTGAGTTCTAGTAGCCCCATCACCTCCTGACAATAAGTAGCCTGGGGCCTGGAATAAATATACAAGGCAGCAGGCCACAGAGACTTTAAGTCCTTGGGCAAGTCCTACAGCTGTGCCAACTTGGAGCCAGTGAACTTGCAGTGCATGTGACGCAGTGTGACATCAGTAGCACCAGCCAAGCCAGTGTCAATGTCACATCTCCACCAGCTGCAGGCATTTCAGCTCAGGGAGAATCTTCTTTCACTTGGGGAAAGGAAAGGGAAGAAATCAGAGGACACTGTTTTGCAACTTGGGTACCAGCTCATCTACAATAAAATAAAGTACCACGCAGACTCCTAAAGCCCCTGATTCCAGACTTAGTTCCTGGATAGCATTTCTAGACCCAGAAATGGGTCATAAGGAAACATGCTGCCTTGAAGGGAAGGACCCAGTCCTGGAAGGATTCACCACCTGCTGACTGAAGAGTCCTTAGGCTTTAAATAAACATCAGAGGTAGCCAGGCAACAGTCACCATGGGCTTTGGGTGAGACTAGGCTGGTTTCATGGGCCTTGTGTAGTCCCATCTGTGGTGGCCATGCCGGAGAACCCACATCACTCCTCCCCCAGCTCTAGCAGCCCAGCACAGAGAGTCAGGGAAGAGAGTGAGAGACTTTCCTGGTAACCCAGGGAATTATCCTGTCTCCTACCAAGTCCACCATGGTGGTGTCACCAGGAGTCTGCTAGAGTCACAAGATTATTGGCCTTGGGACTCCCCCAATGCTGACAGAGCTGCAGTGACCAAAGACTTAGATCACAACATTCAATTCACTTTGAATACCTGGAAAGCCTTCTCAAGAAGGACAGAACAAAACAAGCCCCAGTTGCACAAATTAGATTAAATTCCTAACTTGTCAATGCCTGGACGTGACAAACGTCTACAAGCATCAAGAACATTCAGGAAAACATGGCCCCACCAAACAAACTAAATATCCCAGACCTATCCCAGAGTGATGGGGAGGTGGGGTTAAAGTATAGATTTTTCTTTGCTTATTTGATAGTTTTCTTGGCTTTTGTAAGCAGAGTTAAGTTGTCATCATTTAAAATAAAATGTCATAAAATGTTTTTTGCAAACCTCAAGGTAATCTCAAGTCACAAAACCTACAACAGATCCACAAAAAAAAAAAAAAAGCAAGAAATTAAAACATGCTACCAGAGAAAATCACTTTTACACAAAGGAAGGAAGGGAGGGAGGAAGGAGTACCACAAACACACACACACACATAAAACAGATATCAGATAACAACATGGCAGTAGTAAGTCCTTACCTATCAATAATAGCATTGAATGTAAATGGACTAAACTATCCAGTCAAAGGACATAAAGTGGCTAAATGGATTTAAAAAACAATACCCAACTATATATTGTATACAAGAAACCCACTTCACCTATAAAGACAATTATAGACTGGAAAAAAAGGGATGGAAAAAGATATTCCATGCAAATGGAAACCAAAAAGAGCAAGAGTAGCTATACTTCTCTCATATACAATAAATTTCAATACAGAAACTGCCAAAAGAGACCAAGAAGTTCACTATATAATGATAAAGGGGGCACCTATTCAGCAAGAGGATGTAACAATTCTAAATATATATGCAACCAACACTGGAGCACCCAGAAATATAAAGCATATATTATCAGAGATAGAGAGAGAGATAGACCCCAATACAATAATAGTTAGAGACACTATCAACAATGGGCAGATAATTCAGAGAAAAAATCAATAAGGAAACATTGGACTTAATCTTACAGCACTTAGACCACATGGACCTAATAGCTATTCACAGAAAGTTTCATCCAACAGCTGCAGAATTCACATTCTTCTCCTTAGCTCATGGGTCAGTCTCAAGGATAGACTAAGTATTAGGCCACAACAAGTCTTAAAAAATTCAAGAAAAAATGGAACCATATTTTCTCTGACCACAACAGAATAAAACTAGAAGTCAGTAACATGAGGAACATTGGAAATTATACAAACACATGAAAATGAAACAGTATGCTCCTGAATGACCAGTGGGTCAAGGAAGAGATTAAGAAGGAAATTTAAAAATTTCTCAGAACAAATGAAGATGAAAACACAACATCTCAAAATCTATGGGGTACAGAAATAGCAGTACTCAGAGGAAATTTATAGCAATAAGTGCCTACATCAAATAGTAGAAAAGCTTCACATATAAAACTTAATGATATATTTGAAAGAATTAGAAAAATAAGAGCAAACCAAACCCAAAATTAGCAGAAGAAAAGAAATAATAAAGATAGGGGCAAAAATAAATGAAATTGAATTCAAAAACTAATACAAAAGATTAAAGAAATGAAAACGTGGTTTTGTAAAATATAAACAAAAATGGCAAAATTTTAGCCAGGCTAACTAAGAAAAAAGAGGGAAGACCCACATAAATAAAATCAGAAATGAAAAAGGAGACATTGCCTCTGACACTGTGGAAACTCAAAGCAACATTAGAGACTATTATGAATATATGCCAATAAATTGGAAAACCTAAAAGAAATGGATTAATTCTTAGACACATACAATTTGCCAAGATTGAACCAGGAAGAGATCTAAAACCTGAATAAACCAATTACAAGTAATGAGATAGAAGCAGTAATAAAAAGTCTCCCATCTGGTTGCATGTATCGATTTTGTTATGCTTGGGTCAGGGTTGTGAGTGTGCCCGTTACCCAGATAGTGTTCACTGTACCTATTGGGCAGGTTTTTGTCCAGCCCCTCCTCATCCCTCCCCACTGTTTGATTTCCACTGAGCTTTGTTGCCCTCTGTACACATGTGTGCTCATCCATTGGTTCCAGTTTGATGGTAAGTATACCTGTGGTGTTTGTTTTTCCATTCTTTAGATGCTTCACTTAAAATAATGATCTCCAGTTCCATTCACATTATTCAAGGGGCCTTAATTCATCCTTCTTCATAGCTATATAGTATTCCACAGTGTGTGTGTGTGTGTGTATTTAATACCACATTTTAAAATAAATATTTACTGCATTTTTTCTCGAGGAGTTCCAAAAGATTAGAATATGTATGAATGGAAAATTTAGGATTTTAAAAGGTATTGTGTATCCTTAGCATGAGTTAGCAAATTAGTGATAGATATGTAATTCCTTATCTATATACATAGCCTGTCAAAGAGCCTTCCTTTCTCTTGCTATTGGATTTGTTCTCTAAGATTCCACATCTGCTTCAGTTGAAGATGCCTGCAGTTATGTCTTATATTAGCCTCTAGTTCAGTTCATCAGCCTCTTTTTTCCAAAGCAAATCTTGGTTTTCTTATACATTGGCCTTACAATGGTAAGCATTTGGAAAATGCTTATGTTGCTATTTCAGGCTAAAAAAATCAGGGTTATAAAATAGCCTTCAGATTCACCCATGCACTCAGGTGTGGTGTGCATGGACAGGACAGGTGAAACATTGTTCCCCCCTGAGTCTGCTGGCGACTTGGATGATCGTTTTTTTCATTTAGTTCTTTTTGTATTCAAACTTTCCTAAAATGTGAAGATGTCTCTTTAAACATGAGTAATAAATATATTTTGCTTTCTTTTAAAAAAAAAAAAAGTCTCCCATCAAAGAAAATCCTAGAAGCCAGTGGATTCACTGCTGAATTCTACCAAACATTCAAAGAAGAATTAAAAAATGGGCAGAAGGGCCGGGCGCGGTGGCTCACGCCTGTAATCCTAGCTCTCTGGGAGGCCGAGGTGAGCGGATCGTTTGAGCTCAGGAGTTCGAGACTAGCCTGAGCAAGAGCGAGACCCCATCTCTACTATAAATAGAAAGATATTAATTGGCCAACTAATATATATAGAAAAAATTCGCCAGGCATGGTGGCACATGCCTGGAGTCCCAGCTACTCAGGCAGCAGGATTGCTTGAGCCCAGGAGTTTGAGGTTGCTGTGAGCTAGGCTGACGCCACGGCACTCACTCTAGCCTGGGCAATAAAGTGAGACTCTGTCTCAAAAAAAAAAAAAAATGGGCAGAAGATCTGAATAGATGTATCTCAAATACATACAAATGGCCAACAGGTATATGAAAAACTGCTCAACATCATTAGTTGTCAGAGAAATGCAAACCAAAACTGCAATGACATATCATCTCACCCTGGTTAAAATTGCTTTCATCAAAAAGATGCAATAGTGAATGCTGGTGAGGATGTGGAGAACAGGGAACCATTGTACACTGTTGGTAGAAATGCACAGATATGAGCCACTGGGCTCAACTTGTAATTTTTTGTTGACTGAGGAGGAAACTGCAAATTTCACACCTTCCACACCTGGAGCTTTGGATCATGAATTGCTTAGATTATCAAAGGCCATTCATTCCCTCCTTTGTTCGGTTTATTCACTGAGAAAACAAGCCTGTAACATCTACAGTATGATAGTTCTGGCCTACAGTAGAAGGAGACACAGCTCAGACCCTGTCCTCAAAGAACACCACCATTCAGTGGAGAGCATCAACAAGCAACAGTCATGCTCTGGCCAAGGAGGGATTCAACCAATCCCAGGAAGGATTCGTAGAAGAAGGAAAAACAGAAGTTACTCAGTGGAAGAAGGAGTGAATGAACAGGGGCAGTGGTAGGGTCAAAATAATAAGGAGGAATAGGCATCAAAGCAAGAAAACTGGAGAGAGCATGGAACACGCAGAGAAGACAAGCACTCCAGTCTGGCTGGAGCTCAAGCTATGCAGCAGAGAATGCTCAAAAATGAAACATGGACTTAAGCCAGGAGTCAGAGGAGGAAAGGCCAGATTCTGGGGAATGTCTGCTGAAGTTGATCAGCACAGCAAGGAAATGAGACTGAAGTGTCGCCAGAAATCATGGAACTCAAAGAAGGTCTTACCTTTCTTTTGATTTGTTTTCCTCCCTTAAGAAAGTGAAGAAATAATAATATGAACTTGAAATAAAGACTTAGAATATAGACCACCATTCACACTCTCCTAACTCCAAATTAGAAGACATTATTGGAAGGTTGCAGGGAAAGTTACGAACTTGAGAAAAACTCAGAAATAAGGTAAAGTCAAGATATAAATGGTAACAGTCTATGTGTAATTTAATAATTAAAGGAAATTTTTTGTTTGTTCCTGTTTTTGGTACAGTAGGACTCTAGAGGGCATAATGGAAAGAGATGATACAAAAAATTCAAAAGAATGAGTCATGAAAGGGGAAATGCAGAGTGACACAGAAAATGTAAGAAACAGCTTGCTGGAGTGACAATGTCCAGGATGACAGCAGAGAGGGCATTCTGTTCTCACTGACCACCCCCATTCAGAGTGAAGTTCTCCTCACATTATGTGGGAGTTGTAGGAACCCAGCTGGAACTCCTGATGGTCAGGGCAGGCATTCCATAGACTGACCCCTCAAAATTGACAGCATCCAGGGAATAGAGCCTTTCCTTACGTACGAGGATCACTGGTGCCATAATAAGTTCCAGGGATCAAGGATTAAGACCAATGTTCACATCACTGAGAATTCACCAGTCTTCCCCAAACCTATTTGCATTTTGCTCTAACACCTTTCCTAAATGATCCCTAATCTAATTTGGATAAAACACCATTGGTGTATTTAATGGTTTAATTGATTACCTGGGTAGGTTTTTGTTCACGTATGTTTTAAAGCAGCTAATCCATAAGGAAGTCTTTCTCTTGTGCTTTCAATTGGTTTTGATTTTCTCGAGAGAGTTCCTTTGCATAAAGAAAGATGACTTTATAGCAAAATGTCATCTTAGTCTCACAACTGGTAGGAATTCTGTAAAAAGACTCAATAATAGATAATACCTAATGGATGGTACCTAATATTGTTTTCTATAGCTGGTGTATTTGCTGTTTATAAATAGTAAAAAAGGAACAACAATATCGACAAAGATGCAAATTAGCCCTCTGACTAATCCTCCAAATCTTTTTATCTGTAATTAATCTGTAGCCAGAACAGGCAGTTGACATAAAGTGAAAAAGATTGTCCTGACAAGACCTCTTAGTTGGGTAAGAGTCTTTTAATTAAAATGAGGAATTTCTGAGTATGCATTGTTGCCAAGCAGTGGGAAATTATGTTAGCATGCAACATTAACTGCTGAGGAGTCCAAAGGCAAACTGGAAAGAAACAGGGGAAACTGGCAAGTGCCTGTCCCTGGCTGCACTCACTCTCTTTGTAAATGTTCTATCTTTCCAGAGTGTATCTGAAACAAACTTTTCATCTCCACTGGGAAAAGTAAAACCATTAAAACTTTTCAAGACAATTTAATATCAGCTTTTGGTCCTCATGTTTTAGCGTCTTTAAAAATAATACATATATTAGATCATTGGTCTAGATATATTAAATAGATTTTTCATTTTTATTTTATAGTTCACATTTCAGAATAGTTTTTGGAAACCCCCAGTGGAATTTCAGGGCTGAGTATTTGGCAAAGTAGATATCGCTGCCTCATTACAGCAAACAAACTGACACATGTGTAAGTCATTTCTAGCAGAGTTAGTTACATACATACTTAAGGAAAGAAGGATCTGTTCATTATTTCCTTCCTCAGGGTGGAGCACATCAGGCTCTGCAATCAAATACAACTATACCGGGACAGCAGACAGTGAAATATTTTCACAATAACTAGGATACTCAGCATTTGATTCCTTTAAGGAAAAGATAAACCATCCATCTGTGTTGGCAACACAGGATAGTGATAGTTACATGTATCATTTGTCTCGTGACTTTCAGAAAGTCTGTAACTCTATCTTTATGAGCAGGGTAGGCATTGAAAACTCAGTCTTTTTGTCATGGCATAACTGCATGCCCCAGAAAAACTTGCTTAATTCCAAACACTGTTTTAGAATAATTCTAGAACACACTGGGGTTTTGAGAGCAGTCTGCTAAGAGTAAGGGAAGGCAGGAAGATGTTTGATTAGAGGCATCCAGCACTTGCCTTCTCCATAAAAAAAAGACCAAAACAGCAAGTAGATAACCACACGTCACATACAGCTTTGAAGAGAAAACCTTGGAAATCAGCAGGGAAGTGTCAGGGAACCTCTGAGGCACAGAAGAAGAGGGAAGTGAAGTAGTCAGCCTGGCCAGGATCAGCTCAGAGCCAGGAGGTTGTCCCCATTGTGGGGACACAGTAGGCAAGAGACCCCCCAGTGGTCCACATTCCCACATTGGACTCCCGCAGTCCTAGCCACAGGAGAGCCCTCCAACCCTCGTGGGTGCGGAGACTAGTATGGGGAGCTGCCTGGCATTATGGCAGAGAGGGAGCTGGTGCTGGGCCCCACAAACCACCCCCAAAATGCAAGCAGCTGCATCAGGGCACCATTTTGAGAGCCCAGACCCCACCAGACTGCATCTCATCCTGGGGCCTAACAGCCCCTGCATCTCCGCATCCCTGAGGCCCACTGACATCCCTCCATATCCATTCAGAGGGCTGCAGAATTACGATGCCAGCCAGACGCCAGCACTCCAGCCACCCAGCGTTCCACCCCCTGGGGAACAGGCAGTGCAACACGCCAGAGAGGCTGCCCTAAGGACAAAGGGAGCCAAAGCTTGTGCCCCTAGAGCCTGCCCAAGGCTGCTGCCACTGACACCAACCCCACCCCATCCTGCAGCAGGGTTACCACACACTTGTACACACCGTCAGGGGGCCTGGGGACCAGTCCGCCAATGTGCCATCTCAGGGTGTTAGGACAGGCCTTTCCCAATGCCACAGGTACCCATGCCACCAGGAGCCTAAGGACTGACCTGCCCTGCCCACCACCACCAGTGCCCAAGAACATTGTCTGGGGCTTGGCGATCAAATTGCCCCACCAACCACCACTGGTACCTGCAGTCAAGGGGCGTGAAGACAGGTTCACCCTGCCTGCCGCTGCCAGGCCCTTGTGCACTTTCTGGGGGCCTGAGGACAAGCCTGCCCTACTTGTCACTGCTGCCTGTGCACACACACCATTCAGGGGCATAAGGACAAGCCCACCCCACCTGTTGCCAGGACTACACACATGCCTCTCAGGGACCCAAAGACTGGCTTGCCCAGCCTGCTACCACCACCACCAGTAGCATCAATGCTCAGATTAAAAAAAAAAATGTTCTCTAATCAATGATCTAATTAAAAAATTAGAAGAAGATAAGCAAATTTAATTCAAAGTAAGTAGCCAGAAGGAAAAAATAAAGGTAAACACAAAAATCAGTGAAATAGGAAAGTGAAAAGTAATATAGAAAATGAGCTAAGATCATCTTGTCATTTACTAAGGTGATGTCAAAATGACTTAGTAGCCAACTTAAAGAGGTACCAACAAAATAATTGAGACAATTTAAGCTCTAATAAGGATAGTAATTAGAACACATTGAAACAGTAAATATATTTACATCTATGAGTTTGTAATAAATTTTTTTAAAAGAGGTAACTTTGAAAAATGACAGAGATTCAATTAAGTATCTTGAAAGAATAAAACATTTATATTAGCTTTTTTTTTATAATAACTAAACCACCATACAAAAAAATAGTAGATGAAGGGAAATATCTCTTTGTAAAAGTATTCCAAACAATAAATGAAGACAGTGATGAAAATGTCATTTTCAATCCCCAATGAATGAATAGATCCAGGCATCAGACCCCAGTGGCTACCACCATCCCCAAAGAGACATTGATGGAAGACGTCAAGACCTGTAAAGTTAACTTGCAAAAAATTGAAAAGAAAAGAAATTTTAACCAAGTGCTCAGGTATGACTACCAAGTTTCAGGGAATATAGAGAAAGAAGGACATGTGAAACATACCATGGGTTTCAAATTAGCCACACTCAGACTATGGGAAAGCCTACAGTTAAAATTTCCTGATTTTCAAAAAACAAAAATCATAAATTTTAATAGAATAAAAGATAATAAGAAATAAGAATTAAAATGTGTGTGCAAAGAAAAGCTAAAATGTAGTGTTTAAGGATTCACACTTGGGTGATACAACCATTTTTATTTTATAGAAGCAAAAAACCAACTAACATAAAAGTCAGATTAGTGGTTTCTTTTAGTACAGAGAGAGGGTGTTGGGATTAGGAAAGTGTGTGTTTAGAGTTTGTGGGTGGGGTTCTTGCCCTGGGTAGTTCCCAGGGCTTTTGTTTCATAATTATTTATTAAATTGCAAATTTATTCAATATAGTTTTCTGTATGTTGTAATTTTTTTTTCAAAAAAGGCTTTAGACCTGAAAAAGATGTTCAAGCTCTTCTGTCCAAGTATTTAATCTGCGTCTTATTGAAACTCTAGGATAAAAACCTACAATAAACCCAGTGGATTGGACTAAATGGACCACAAATCAATCCCTCAAAACTGTTTCCAAATTTATTTACATGTGCTTCCAAGATTGGGAGCTGTGAACCAAGAAGGGTAATTTCTCCTCACTCTATGTTTTTAATGTTTCTGACTTTTTCTGCTCTCCTAGCACAAGAAACAGCTGTCAAAAGTTAAAAACACATGATAAAAAAAAAATTACTGTTACAAAAACTAAAATACTATAAAATCAAGGTTATTCTATTATATCCTTTTTTACCTTTTTCTTGTACTTTTTAACTTTTAGTTTATGCAGGCTTCATAGACTGAATTTTTCCTCTTTGTTAAATACTTTTTGGATAGTTTACCAATTTTTACATATTTTTCCTTGTTTATTTTTTAAATTTTTTAATCAAGGGGAATTTTTCTTTTATTTACCATACCTGGCTCCTCTTTTCATCTAGCGTATCTCTGCCTCCCGGCAACTTGTACCTTTCCCCAGAAAATGAAAGTGTGAGTCAGGACCACTGTGTG
>VSMD01126957.1:0-34833 GCA_008750895.1 Mirza zaza
TGGGGAATACAAATTGGACCTCTTTAAATAGGACTATAGCTTGATCACATGTTCTTGTTTCATGTGATTACTAATTAGAGTTTTTCAATACCACTCCTTATTAAAGAAGAAAATCTTACTAATCAGGTAGCCAGGCAATTTAACTCTGGATATTGTCATTCTCTTCCTTCAGCCAGATGATCAATATTTTAATGACACATCATAAAACAACAATGCAAAGAAGTCAATGAATAGACTAAAAACCAGGGATTTTCCTTCAATATTGACCTGGTTACTCTCGTTGCCAAGATTTTGATTTCCTATAAATGATACCAAATTTAATCCTTTTATACATGTATATAAAGGACTGAAATTTATATATACATAAAACCTTAAGAATATCTGGTGTTGGCTTGATTAATTGAAGGAGGCAGAAATTTGCCCTCATTGGAGCAGTTCCTTGAGGCCCTTGGATTACTCTGAATGTGAATTTGTTTCTGTACTCTATTAAATAGTGTCTCCCCAAAAATAATGTTCACTTAGGACCTCAGAATCTGGCCTTATTTGGAAATAGTAATGTAATCAGTTAAGATGAGTTCATACTGGATTAGGATAAACTTTAAATTCAATATGACTGGTGTCTTTAGAAGAAGAGGGGATTTTTTACACAGAAGCACAGATACATGGAGACTAAACCATGTAAAGACATAGAGGTAGAGATTTAAGTAGTGGGTTTGCAGCAAAGAAATGCCCAAGACTGCCAGCATCCCTGGAAGCTAAGAAAAAGGCTTGGAACAGATTCACCCATAGAAACTTCAGACAAAGCATGTGCCCACCAATGACTTGATTTCAGACTTCTATGCTCTAGAACTATGAGATAATAAACTTTTGTTTTGGGGGGGTTTTGTTTGTTTGTTTGTTTTTTAAGTTTGTGGTATTTTGTTATGGCAGCCCAAAGAAACTAATATAGAATCCTTTCATGTCAGTTCTCCGCTATCATCCCCATCATGGATCAACTGAATCGTAGCAAGGTTTTCTCTTAGCAAAGCATTTCCTTCATAGTGAAAGAAGCACAAACATGGCTTGGTTTTAAGAGGATTTATTGCAGTGGCTGAGTTATCTCTTATTGGAAAAGGATTGAATATATTTGCAGTTGTGATGGGTTAGTGTGATAGATTAAAGAAGGGTACATAGGGGCATGTTCTTTTTCTTGAAAATTATAGAAATAAGCATAAAATGAAAGGAATGAAAAGTCTTTAATGTATAATATATTATGCTGTGGATAAAATGAGAAGGTAATTGGTTTATTTGCTTTCTAGAGATGATTTGATGAGTCAAGATTTTAAATTATAGTCTTTTCTGACATAAGCTAGATCTCTATATCTTCAGTTGTATTCCAATGGAACCGTAAAACTTTGATATAGAATGAGGACTAAGCAGGACAAATAAGTGATAAAACAAATGACAAATAAATCTATAAAATTATAAGAAAACAAGTTTTAAAATAATAAAAAACCTCATGGAAGTTGCTGGGACAAATAATATTCAAGAGGAATGGAGGTTGCATTTTATACAACATGATGTAGGCATTTAATAAATGTGAATTTTTTAATTATCACTTTTCTCTTGCTATCATTAATGTTATTAATTTATGAATCTCTGCAAACTTAGAAAATAGATGGTAATTGTAATGCTTAATTAAACTAAGAAAAGTGCTATTAGAGTAAATGAATAAGTAAAACTTCTGAGTCCATTTTATGAAAAGCTCAGCAGTTTTATGTTATTAAAATCCATAGTAGTAGAGTTTTTTAGTAGATATATTTTATGATGTTTTTCTACATCAAATATGGTTTTAGTCTCATAAGTTACATATAAGTCCTAAGTTCTACAGAAATTAAAACACACCAAAGATGATCTGATTAAAATATTTCAGAATAAAAAAAAGAACTGGGATTTAAACAGTATTCAAGGTTTTCTATTTTTGTAATTAAATTGTGTTTTAGAAAACACACTTCAATGAAAACTAGATTACAGGTTTATAATTTAAGATCTTACCCCCTCAAAGATACTACTATACTATAGCAAATTACTTATTATAAAAATATTTCATATCTAATTAGTACTTCCTATGTTAAGAGCAACATTCTAATCTCTGTTCATATATGTGAACTGTGAACTCACTTATATTCACAGTTCAATGAAAGAATTACTGATATTATCCTCATTTTACCAGAGGAAATTGTGGCATAGGGAAGTTAAAATAACTTCTCCAAGGTTATAGGAAATTGAAATAACATCCTTTAATATTAACTAGTTAAAGATATGTAGAAAATAAGATTTCCTACAAAACTCATCATCTAACATGACATTTCTCCAAGTATTGTGTACTTTTACTTTAGAAAACAATATGTAATATAACAGAAAGAACTCCATGATCACAGAACATGAAGAGATGCTGGTTTAAACAAAGATGGTTCTATATGTATGTGTATGTGTGTGTGTGTGTGTGTTTTATGTATAGGTGTATGTATGTGTGTGTATTTATATATATATATATGTATACCCATATATACACATCTAAATTTATATAGCCATATACTCTGTGTGTGTGTATGTGAAGAGTTTACTCTTTGATAGGCTAATGTATATTGTGATTCATGAAGAGGAAGATATAGGAAGTCATTTAGCCAAAATATTTTTTGACTTCCCACTACATTCTAGGTATATACCTAGCCTGAGACTAATGGTGCAAAAATTACAGAGACATACATAGTACTGACTGCTAGAGAAGTCCTGTATGATGAGGGCCATTAAGAAATACAAAGTGCAATTAGAACACATAAAAAGGCAATTTTAGGGAATTTTTGAAAGAAGTGACGTTTAAGGTGATATAAAGAAGTAGTAGAATGACTCACTTAGCTGAAGAGAAGGGAAGATATTCCAGGAAGATGCTGAAGTAGAGAGAATGGCAGATTTAGGTAATTGTGAAAAGTCAAATACAGATAGATTAGAAAGAATGAAAAGATATTGCCAGATTCAGTGAGTCTAAAGACTGTGGTAAGGTCAGAGACCTGGTGAGATCTCATACATATTTTGTAATCAACCGATAAAGAGATTCTAGCAAATGTATGTTGACATCAATTCTTCATCATATATGCCACTTACCTTGTGGTTTGCTTTAATAACAAGACATATTTGCCTCCAAAACAGATCTCGAATCTCTTTGCTTCTCTCTCTGTCTATGGCTACTAGACTCATGTTAATCACTATCCATCCTTTCTCAATTATATTGTAACAATTACCTACTAACTATTCTGCACTTAAGTCGGGGGAAACCCTCCACTTTTAGTCTTGCTCAAGACCCCAAAATCACTTCAACATATAAGTCAGAGTATTTCCCTACCTGCTTTAATACCTCCAGTGACTGCCCAGTGCTAATAAAGCACCAGTGCCTCCCCATGGCCTTCAAGTCCCTTCATGCTTATCTGCCTCTCAAACCTTCTCTTACCTTGAGCCTTCACACTTGCTATTTCCTTTATCTGTTTTATCTTAGATACTTTGTAGTACAGACATTGTAAGGGCATAAAGGAAAAGGGGGGAGCAGATAATAATACATTTTTCCATCAAACAATATAAGATTTGTAAAATCGTTTCTTTGTCTGGTTATAGCATCTCTTTGTTTTTTAGAACGTTGTCAAGAAGTATCTGGATATCTCAAAGTTCAGAATATTTTAGACAATTTGACAAGAAAGCACAAAGATTGACATCTGATTTTGCAAAGTTTGGACTTAGAGTATACTTAAAGTTTATAATAATCTCTAATTTTTTCTTTTTTATATGTAGATATATATATATATACATATATATACACATATATATAGAAGAAATCTGGATTTTTTTTTAAGTGAGAATTCAAGAACCTAAATTCCTAGTGAATGAAATATTAATACTGAGGCATACTTCTCCCTGCCCTTGTTAATTATGATACTTTATTCTTAAGACTTTAAAAAATGCTCTGTCAAACAATAGATGGACTGTTAATGTCCTTGACTGTCTCTCTCTCTCTACAGCTGATGCCATGACCTGGGTGTGGTTCCTGCGTTGATTACTCAGGCTAAGTGAGTAGCATATTCTGTAAATAGCAAGCCAACACTGTCTGCACAGGCTATGTTTTTTGACTGTTCATTGGCTACCGGAAATCAGCTCTGCCTTAATTTCCTACATGAGTCAATAGGGTGGAAGCCAAAGGAATGCAGGCTAATATGACCATAAATACCTTCCTATAATATAAAACTTCAGATGAAAAAATTTTAAAAGAAGTACACTGCCCTTTAGTATCAGGAATATACTGTCACTAAAGCTAACAAAAGCATGTTTGCTGTTATTAGTAAATTTTAAAATTCTGTAGTTAGTCTTAGTAAAAGTAATCACCTCAAATTCATAGGATACATTTATGGAAATATTGTAAAGCTTAAAATTGGAAAAACTAGTCAAAAGTAATTACAACCTAGTCATATAGATTGGAACCCAATGTTAATATAATATGCTTGTAGTGTGACTCTTTGCAATATTATTTCTAATTATTCTTTATATTTACTTGGTTATCAAAGTTTTGACTTAACAGATTTCTTAGATGGTCTCATATTATTAGATTTGACCATTACACTCTCAATCTGTAAATTTGACATAAACACACATTAGTTACAAGGACTTCTTTATAGGCATGTAAACATTTTTAAACCAGAGGATGAATTTTCTAAGGAAATGTTGGTGATATGGATGCATTGATGTCACTGGCAGTAAAGTTATCCCTTATGAAAAAACAAACCAAAAAATGACCAGACTACTCAAATGGCAGCTGCAGACCTCGCAGGCACAGCTGAAACTTCAAGGTAGGAAACATCAGTATGTCACTTAATTTCCAGATAATATAACTGAATAACAGAATGCAAAAGAGGCTACATGTCTGAGAGAAAAAAATTGGGCCATTCTTCCATCAAGGTCGAAAGAGATGACAACACATTTTTTCCCATCTTAAAAGGAACACAGGGCAACAACCACATTTTTTCTCTATTGAAAAATATTATTTTTATGTGGCTGCAACAAATTATTTCACCCAGAAAAAAAAAATTGAATAATTTTTAGCAAACTGCCACCATTGCAGTGGGACACTAATCGCCCTTTCCGGTGATGGCAAAAAGAATAAAAAACTGAAGAATTCTTTTTTATTTTATCATTTATTTTTTATCTCAGAATATTATGGGTACTAACGTTTTGATTACATATATTGGTTTTGTACAGTTTGAGTCAATGTTATAAGTGTGCCCATCACCCGGATAGTGTGCACTGTACCTGTTAGGTGTAAATATACCCACCACTTTCTCCCCTCTCCTACCTGCTTGATTTCCATTGAATTTTACTTCCTTTTGTGCATATAAGAGTCGATAAATTAGTTCCCGTTTAATAGTGAATACATGCAATGCTTGTTTTTCTATTCTTGAGATATTTCACTTAGAAGAATGGTCTCCAGCTCCATCCAGGTTGTTACAAAGGGTATTAGTTCCCCATTTTTTATGGCTGAGTAGTACTCCATGGTATACATATACCACATTTTACTAATCCACTCATGTGTTGATGGGTATTTGGGTTGCTTCTACATCTTTGTAATTTTATATTATTTTATGTTATATTTTGTTCATTATAATCAAAGGACGCTCAACTAATACAAGAACATTTTAGTCTAATATAAAGCCAGAAAACTAAATCCAAAATTGCAATACAGGTGCTAAGTGGCAAAGAAAGCACATAGAGAGGACTATAGTCCAAACTAGGCTAGAAGGAATAATCAGTGTTAGGGTCAAGGCAGAAAATGCAGTTCAAGATGGAAAAATACTCCTGGAGTGAAGGATGTAGTGGATTTGACACTTGGCCACATGCTAAGATATTAGAGCAGAGAAAGAAACCAGGGACAAGAAAATATATGGAGGGCCTGAGACTGCATATTGTTGACATATACCAAATTTGGGGTTTTCTCTGTATCTTTATAAGCTATGTCTAGGGAAAGACTTCCAGCTAGCCATTATCCTGCATCAGAAGGCCCAGTCTGAGCTAGAGTAATATGAGGGGAACCATAGCAAAAACCACATATGTATTTGTGCACATACACACACACACAACTCCTGTTTGCCAAGGCAACAAGCCAATCACCAGAATCGTGGCTATTAATTCAGTTATCTCTATTTCCTTGAGATTCTGAAGATAGACAAAATGATTAGGTCAGCATAGGTGTTATCAATGGAAAATAAAATGCTGCCCAACTTTGTTAAGATAAAACTTTGTCACAGCTGCCAAAAAAGTAAAATCTCTTATTTTAAATACTATTTGCCAACTTCTGTAACAAATGTGATTTCTGTAACAGTCCTATACTTAAGAACTCACTTATTTCAGTTGGCTGTGGATTTTCTATGCCTTTAGGCTTTCTAATTAGTTATGATCAAGCTTTATACTGTAATTTCCCCCCAGAAGCTATAAGAAGGATTTCAGTTAGGTGCTTACAGGTTTGTTTTTAATCTAAGTTATGTTTTAAATACCTGAATGTGTTATCATCAAAACCTAACACTATGACTGAGTAGTGCTCCATTGTGTGTGTGTGTATATATATACACCACATTTTATTAATCTGCTCATGCATTGATGGACACTTGGGTTGTTTCCACATCTTTGCAATTGTGAATTGTGCTGTTATGAACATCCTAATGCAGATATATTTGTTTTAAATGATGAACTAATATCTCTTGTACTATCATGGATGGAGTTGGAGCCCATTAGTCTTTTGTTTAATATATTTATTTTTTATTTTTACTTCAGCATATTACAGGGGTGCAAATGTTTAGGTTATATATATTGCCCTTGCTCCACCCAAGTGGGGGTTTCAAGTGTGTCCATCCCCCAGATGGACTGCACCCTTTAGGTATGTATATTCCCTCCCATACCCTTTAGGTATGTATATTCCCTCCCTAGTCCCTTCTCACTCCTCCCATCTGCCCAACACCCGATGAATGCTATTACTATATGTGCACTTAACTGTTGATCAGTTAATACCAATTTGATGGTGAGTACATGTGGTGCTTGTTTTTCCATTCTTGTGATACTTCAATTAGTAGAATGGGTTCCAGCTCTATCCAGGATAATACAAGAGGTGCTAGGTCACCATTGTTTTTGTGGCTGAGTAGAACTCCATGGTATACATATGCCACATTTTATTAATCCACTCATGTATCAATGGGCACTTGGGTTATTTCCATATCTTTGCTATTGTGAATTGTGCTGCTATAAACATTCTAGGGCAGATGTCTTTTTTATAGAATGCCTTTTTTTTCCTTTGGGTAGATGCATTTTTCAATGGTGATGGTCATATACAATAAGTCACAGAGTGCCCTTGACCTAGAATATTTTCCCCATACAACAGTGGTAGACCATACTACTCTAGCCATATATGACTGAGACTAACGGCAAAACTACATAATTTGTGAAACAGTTTTTCTCCATGCCAAGCAACAGAACCACAACAACAATAGACATCAAGACTTTGATGCCATTGGCATCATTATCCAAATTCCAGTCAATTAAAGCAAAAAACATATTAACCCATGTGGCTGGCTTGTGTTTAATATTTGCTGTTTTTGTTGTTGGTTATGTTTGTTTGCCCATTTAGGGTGTGTGTATGTATGTGTACAGGTGTATTTGTGTGTATCATTTGTAAGTATATGGCACATCTAAACAAGATATGATTGTGCATGTTTACATCACCTAAATTCTAAATTATCAGACAGCCATGCCGGGTATTACTGCCATAACTGCCTCTAGCTCCTTTGACAATTTCAGAAATGGCAGTTGAAATGAGTTAAAAGGCAATGAAGAACACCAATGCCATTGCCATCCCCACTGACACACACAAATGTGTTTATGTGTGCTTGCATGTGTATGTTTGTAATCTTCCCATCAGCCTCCCCCTAGATTGAAAAGTTCTACCCATAGAATAAAAGGTTCCAAAAAAGCAGACTTCATACTCTAGCCTTAGGATAACACATAAATCTGGATATAATCCTCCTAGGGATCTGTAATGCTACAGGTCCTCTTAATAACTCGTTTTTCAAAGACATTTCCTCCTGTTACAAGAGGACTATAATTGCAAAATGTCCTTTTCCCTTCCCCTGCATGGATTATCTTTAAACTTTTATATTAATAAATAATGTCCTTCTACACTTTTCTCTTTGAAAAAATTTAAAACTTGATATACTTCAGTCTCTCTGAATTATAAATAGTTCCATTTTCCTTCAGCATTTAGATTTTATTAGATTTCCAAAAAATATTAAATTAACATGCTGAATAATGAAAGAGTCAATAAGATGTTTTTTACAAGTTTTGCATATAAATTTGAGGAAAAGATTGTGAAATGCTGACAGATAGAAGACAGTAATAGTTAATGGACATGTAGTGCAGGATAAATTGCATTCTTTATGGAAATTTGTAGCAAATAATCTCCCAAGACCATTTTCTTTCATCAGGACAAATCGTGAGAAAAGATTCTAAAAACAAAAGAAACTTCTACGTTACTCATGAATGAAGGGTCCAAATAAGATTTTTAAAAGTAAATCTGTAATCAAAGTGAAAAGCATAAAAACATACTTTTTTAATCTGTGGTTTGAAAGAACCACATGTACTTCACTTGCCCTTGAATTCCAGCAGCTCATTTTTAACTGTACTTAGTTTACATTTTACTTACAGAGATTAATCTTTTCTTTGGCTAAGTGCATTGGAAATCATGTGCACTAACTATGTAAATGATGCTAGGAAATGTATCCCCCAAGTATGAAATAAAGCTCTAACTAGATAATGCTAATAAATATTAATATATGGAGATAGCAAAGGAATAGTAAATGATTAAGCTGCCCAAAATAAGAATAATAATATACCTAAATTCCTCCAGGCAGTCATTCACTATTTTAGGGCTCTACGAATATTAACAAAAGCAGAGCCTGCAGAGAATTGTATGTCCTAAAGCTTTATAACTTGAATCACCAGAAGAAGAGGAATGGGCAGTAGCTACAACTAAACAGGTGAAAGACTGACTTAGTTGTTTAGAGCTGGTAATTAATTCTGATAGATATAGTCTACTTTTTCAGTTTTCAATAATCAGGTTTAATTCCATAGAGAGTACTGCTCTTCAATCTTTTTTTCTGAAAAAAAAAAATAGTATTTTGTAGGCTTTAGGAGTCTCTGGAGAATTTGCTTTTACGCTAACCACTTACCCATTTTTTTCCCAGATAATTGGATTATAAATACTGGAGTAAAGGGAACTGGCTGGTGTTGAGCAGAATGTAGAAACCTAGCTCACACAAAGCAGAAATGGAGTGCACCAAGGAACATTCCATGGGTGCTTATATCTTTGCAGGTTCACAGAGCAAAAAGATGAAATGAGTGGAAAGTTCCCTAACTCCCAAGTGCAAGTCAGCATCATAGAACCAGCCTTATATTTATTTTTTATTGGTTCCAGTATTTGAAGAATATCATGCCCAAGCCATAACAAATAACATCAATCCAAGAGGGCATTCTCTCCACTGCCCTACATTGGGATCATTTCCAATACACTCTAATATTGCTATCAAGTGACCCGACTGATGACTGGGTCAGTGGGTCTTCCAAGAAGGAATTTGTATCCCACTATAAAGGTTTTGTTTCCATATTAAAGAAGGTGAAGTGAGTAGATGATGGTAACTTTGCTTGGATGCCAGATCTACGCTCAGGTTCCTCTTAACCACTTTGGGACTGCACTCACCAGCCACAAAACCTTGCCCACAGCCGGCAGTCATAGTCTGCACGATAGTCTGGGCTGTGCATTGACGACAAATCCGTTTTGCTCTTGTGTGATGAGAAAAGCTTTAAAGCACTGAAAGCTTGTTTTACTTTAGCTTTACTTGTAATGTAAATATCAGAATAGGTAACGTATACATATATGTTTTCATTACGTTATTTTTAAATGTTCACAATTTTATTTTGATAAATGAAAAATTAGAAAAGTCATATCATGGCTGTCGGTTAAAGTCGCTGTGCTTGTCCATCTGTGGCTGTCGACTATAGTTGACGCTGGTCCCAAAGTGGTTAATACCCTCACTCCCAGCCCCACCTCAGTCCCATCAAAGAAAAGACACAAAATTATACTATATTATATAGCAGTAGTATAATAGAAAGTTATGAGTGTTATCATCAGATTATTTTGCATCCCTGCAAGATTTGAGAAGGATGGCTATCCACTAGCCATATTAACAGTTACCTCGTAGTCTGTACTATAAATCAGAAAACCGAGTTGGAGATATTCAAAGTCAGTATTTTTAATCACAAAATTACTCTTGCCATTTAAGTCATACTTCTTGCTTATAGGGATTATGTAAAACCAATAATTAAAAAAATGACCTGGAAACAATTGAGTAGCTGTAGCATGATTGTTACCCTGCTTGCAAAAATCAGAGGAACACAAGAAAGGGAAAAGGGAATTATTAGAAGAAGCAGTACAAAGCAAACAGCACAAAGCAAAGACTCTATAGATGTGATTTCAAGCAATGCAGTGAGTTTCTGTATAGTGCATAGCTTTCAGCTGCAATAAAAAGCCAATTATTAATCCTGCAATTACCCAGCCTTATCACTACTGCACACACATGCTGACTATGGCTAGAGTTCTAGATGATATTATTTTCATTAGTGTGGCCAAAGGGAAATTTAATTAGAGATACATCTCTTGAATGGACAAGGGAAAATGTAAGGATTAACAAATTAAGCCTAACACTTAATTACATTAAAATGTTTACCATTCTTTATAGAAAATATTGACACTTTAGCTAACCCCCTTTTTAATCTGTTCTCTCTTATATAACAGTGAAAACACTATTTCTGAAGGGGAAAGAAGGTGGGATTTCCTTCCTGCCAGCTTGTGTACTGACTGAACAGGAAGAAATAATCAACCTAGTTTATTCTGGACCCTATTAGTTCCTGACCACGTTCCGTAAACGCAGGCATTTGGAAGAAAACAAACTGATCTACAGGTAACAGAAACCAAGATATGTTCTGATGGAGAGATAGGATACTGTGACTAAATGAACCCAGGTAAGTCTCAAATAGAGTATTGGAAAGAAACCCTGGTGGAATTTTAAAAGTGATAGTCAGGCTTGCATCACAAACGTCTCTTAGCCAAGCCAAGAACTAAATTCCTATGCCATAAATAGTGTCATTTCTGCCTGTCCAACACTTTCTCAGTTTCTTATTTCTTTCCTTCTTCCTGAACTGCATGTGTGCACAGGTAAGATAAAGTGGGTGTTTTTGTGGTAGATTTCTCAGCTGTCTACAAATACGGCCCAGCTATATGGCTTTAGACCACCCACTCAAATGTTTCCATGTACATGCTGTAACTTTACTATTATTGTTTTGACATTTAAGAAACAGATGCATGTTTTTCACTTTGGAAGGCAGACATCTGTTCTTCAGAATTCTCTCCAGAAGCTGGGGTTTTCTAACAGAAGCATATTCAATTAAAGAAACTGTTTACCACTTCACCCCTATTCGTGTCCCTCAATCTAAAATATTTTAAGAAACAGAAAATAGAAACCTATGAATAAGCATATAAGCACGAAGACTCTGCTGACATTGATTAAATAAGTCTATACAATGTTCACTGCAAAGTAATCTATGCTAATGCAATTTAATAATAAGAAGGAAGAAGGAAGTTGAGCTCTGAGCTGTGATATGGAGAGTTGCCTGAGGAGCCAGGTAGCCCAGAACTTCAGAAAAATTGCATAATTCCCATGAAAAATAAATTCTGTCTGTTTTTATTAAGAAAAATCTAACCTAAAATGCATATAATCATTTGTGTCTGGTTCTGGCATGTTGAATGCCATGGTTAGAGGGGGGAAAAAATCACAAAATGTGCATAGAAGGAATTCTTTTTTCGTGTTGTTTTGTTTTTACTTTATTTTGAAAGGGAGTTCTGTTTTGATTTTACTCTGAAAAGTAGAGATTGGCAACTCCATCAAAGAGTAGTTTGCAAAATATGAAATCGCAAAGCCCTCAGAACATATCTAGTTCATCTGGAATTTGTAAATATATTAGCTCACTATTCTCCAGGGGGGAAAAATGGTATGTTTTAGATGAATTTTGGATGTAAATTCTAAACAGGTGGACAGAGCAGCAGGAGGGCAATATGAGGCTTCCCACAGGGGGCCCACACCATATAGTCATAGAAAATGAATCACAGGGATTGGTGGTAAAGGAAATCAGATTTGCCAAGCCGAGTATTTATATATGAAAAAAGCATGAATGCTCAGTAAATTATAGATCAGGGATTCAAAGCCATGCATCTCTGACTTATTGACTCACTGCGAGCCATTGACTATCCTTTCCAAGAACAATACACATAGTTTTAATATGATTTTTGAAACCTTATGGTATAGTCTAAGTGTTCACCTGGTAAAAACATTTCTTCCTATATACATACTGCACATGTGCCTGGGAGTAAAGTTGCTTTTTAATTACAAACAACGTTTGTGAGATTCCTGCCGGTGACACCATTTGTGACACTGGCAGGAATTGAGTTCAAATGGAGAGGTGATGAACTTTATATCCCTCCTACTTAAATAATACAGAAGAGAACAAGGGAGGTCCTGTGTCATTTGGGAACAAGGTACAAATTGTCCTGTGAATAAGTAACGGATGTTGTTTTGGGTGGCATACTCCCAGTGGGGATATAGATATTTTGGTGGCATTTCCATTTATTGCTGGCATTCCAAGAAATGCCAAAGTTTTTCTTGTAGTAGTTGTTGTTGTTTTCCTAGTTGATAATTTGCAGAACACTTAATAATTTTGTTTTAAAATTGCATTTGAACATTTTCAAAAACATCGGAAGTTTGGTTTTTAAATGGATTTGGCTTACAAAGTGTCTTTTAAGCATGGTGAGTTCATCTCTGTCTCCCAGATGTAAACGAGAAAGGATCCTCAGAAGCATTTGCCCAGCCTTCTCAAAGCCACACTGATTGTCCCGAGTGTTTCGCTCTGCATGACAAGAAATATAATGATAATAATGTAATTAAGATTTACTGAGCATTTACTACTTACAAGACACTGGATTAAATGTTTTACATTCATTATCTCACTTAATCCTCACTCTAACTCAGGGACTTAGATAGCATTATTATCTCCTTTACAAAATGGAAGATGAAGCTGTAGTTTGAAGAAGTTAATTAATTTGTCTAAGATGACTCATTCTAGTCATTGGTAGAGCCAGAATCAAATTTAGACCTCTCTGACAACAAAGCTATATAAAAAAGACTTCTTGTTGCAAAATTTCCTGACTGTTCCTCAAACAAATCAGTTTAATTTTCAGAATTGCAATTGCAGAGTTTTATCCTGCAAAAGTAATCTCAAAAAAATAAAGTAGTAAGCTCACATTGTTTGACGGCCTGTGGACCTGCTTTCATGGAGTCTGGGAAATTTTTTCTCCACAGTTCACTTGACCTTGGGAGATACACTAGATGATTAAAGTCGTCATTTGATACTCATCCCTCAGCCCCCAGGTCTTGAATACCAGTTTCTCCTTACTGGAGCCTCTCCTGTGGGCAGTCCAGTGAGACAAGACCTAAGGTGGCCATGCTCACATTCTACACACCTGGTGGCTCTCTTCTTGTAGACAACTACTCCTTCACTCTTGTCCAGGCTGGCAGGTCATTCCCAACAGCACTTGATAAGATCAGCTACCAATGCTGTTAGTCAGCCCAACTTTATGGCAGATGTTCGTAGGTGGAGGTTAGAACAGAGTTTGCATGCCCTCTAATTGTAGAGGGTGACATATAAGATCTCTTTGGAACCCTATAGAAGACCTCCACAGCTAGGTTTGATGAAAGAGGGTAATAAATTCTCTCCACTGGATGCAGGAGAGAATGGGACTCAAAACACAGCTGTTACAAACATTCTATTCTCATGAGAATTTTCCCTCATCCACTATCTTGAAATCTCAATGTGGCTGAGGAAAGCCAAATCCTTAGACCAGATTCGAAAGAATTTAAATTGAAAACATGCATATGATAATTTGACAAACACTTTAACATGCTTAATATCAGTGACTGGTAGAGATTTCAACTTTTATGTCCTTTTATATGTATATCTATATTATTATCTGTATTTATATGTGTTTTAATGAACTTTGTATCAGTCTTCTCAGTTTATTATCTTTGAAGAATTTTTCCTAAAATTTACTCAATATTCTACTTACCTATGCACTAAATTAAGGTTTCCTCTATTGTTCATAAAAGTTGTTTACAATTTATAAACAATATACACACAATATCAATTTATAAATATTGAACCAAATCACTAATTAAAAATTCAGGATAGATCCTTTTAAGTATGTGTGGGTCTATGTGCATGAATTTTAGGGTTTTGAGTATATATTATCAAATTTGTCTCCTAATAGGTAGTATAAACTTACCAATATTTTTCTGTAATGATAGAAACATGGGTTTTATCATTTTAATATTTTCTTAGATTAAAAACAGTGAGATTATGTTTATTTTTAAGAATTTTGACTTTATAATTTTAGATTTACAAAACTCAAATTTAATACATAAACAACCTCAAAAGAAGAAAATATGTTAAATAGCATTAAAAATATTACTTATCTTTGCAATTGTGAATTGTGCTGCTATAAAAATTGAAGTGCAGGTGTCTTTTTTATAGAATGTCTTTTTGTCCTTTGGGTAAATACCCAGTAGTGGGATTAATGAATCCAGTGGTAGTTCCTTAGTTCTGCATACTTCTTTCCATAGATGTCATAGTAGTTTACAGTCCCACCAGTAGTGTATGAGTGTTCCTATCTCTCAACATTCATGCCAACATTTGTTGTTTGGGGACTTTTTGATAAAAGCCATTCTCACTGGAGTTAAGTGTTATCTTATTGTGGTTTTTATTTGCATTTCCCTGATGACTTGAGATGTTGAGCATTTTTTCATGTTTGTGGGCCAGTACATTACTGGGTTAATAAAATGTAGTATGTATAAACCATAAAGTACTACTCAGCCATAAAAATGGTGAACTAATACCTCTTGTATTATCCTGTAAGAAGCTGGAGACAATTCTTCTAAGTGAAGTTTCACAAGAATGGTAAAAGCAAATACTACAGGTACTCACCATTAAATTAGAACTAATCAATCAACACTTATGTGCACATACAGAAATAACATTCATAGGATATTAAACAAAGGGATGGGTAAATTCACACTAACTGATATAATGCACACTATCTGGGGGATAGGCACACATATAACATTGACCCAAACAGTACAAAATCAATTTATGTAACCAAAACATTTGCACTACTGTAATATTCTAAAATAAAACTAACCTAAAATAAAATATATGACTTTGCTTTTGAATGGAAAATGATAGTAAAGACCCATTAAGATAAAATATTTCTTACTGAAAGAAATATAGAGTAAAAATCCTCATGCAAAACAAAACATCTCCTATTTATTATTTAATAAACTTCTTTTTCTTTAGATTGCCTTTGTCCAATTTATTTCTTTTCTGCATTTTTTTCTTGAAATATGCAAAAATCATTGTGCCAGAGTTATTAATGTGTCAGCATTTCCATCCTTTTTGAGAGGTTTATAAATCAACTATAAAATATATGATGCTGGTGTAAACTTGGCATATATTCTTAGCCCAGAGCATTCTTTTTTTTTCCCCCACATTTTAAAAATGAAATAGTTTGGCTGTTATAAACCTACAAATGGGCAAAATCTAAATGTTTTCTGACTCTATTTTTATTATGCCCTTTTCCTAAAAGATCTGGTCAACGAAAAGGAAAGAAGAAAATTTAAAGACAGTTCAAGATAACACCTTCAGGGAAGTCATTACAAGCTTGCTCTGTCAAAGATTCCCATGTTCATTGCTTCATGTATACATCAATGCATTTATAATAATAACTTTAGAACATATTTGACTCCCACTTAGGCAGCAATCTAAAGAAAGTATGGAAAACATATCCAATAATGAACAAGCAACATACAAGCTGAGGTATATATTTATGGAAATTATGGTAATTCTTTCTCTTTATCGCCTACATTTTTGTTATCAAAGCTCACTGAATATAGCTAACAAACAAGAAGATAACATAGCAGAAATGGCAACATATTACTGAAAAGGAACAATATATACAGCTCACTCACAGATCTGTTCAACACCTACAGAGAAATCTCCATACAGTACCTCAGTTCCTTGGGTGGGAAAAAAAGGTTTTATTATTGTGGTTTTACACATTTTAAACCTAAAAAATGTCTGAGGCATGTTTTATTTTATCACCCTAAAATAGAAAAACATTATGCAAATAAATAATACTAAAAAAAAAAAAAAACCCTTCCTTATATACAATTTTCCTATAGCTTTCTCATTGAAAAGATTTCATGGAAATATTAAACACATAGGTATTGAAAATCAATTATAAGGACTTAACCATGTATTTGCCATTCTCTTTCTTTTTTTCTATTTATTGAAAAAAGTGTCCAAATTGTAATAAATAAGAGAATTTTATAGTGTTACCACACAGATGATAATCAAAACTAAGTAATGGTAAAATAAATCTGTAGTATTTGAAGAAATTCAAGTTTTTTCCTCTATTCCTTACATTTCAAAGGGAACCCGGGGGTGAGTGTAATTAGTAATCATCCTCTAAGGGAACTCACTTTTTCAATGAAATATTTAGTGCCTTACAAGAAAATCACCAAAGGGCTCCTTGAAACAGTTCCCTGACTTTACAAAGATTATATTTCACTTCCAAGGATTGCCAGTTTAGTTTACCAAGAGTACACTCCAAGAAATATCTGATTTTATATTTCTTCTCTAGAAAATGTTCTCCCTATTAAAAGTATAAGAAATGAAAAGGAAACTCTTGATGGAGGGTAATATCATCTTGAGGCAGAAGGAAAGAAGTTTCCTAGTGTAATAAAATACTTCCCAGTTCTTTGTATCTCAGAGGACAGATAAGATATTTCACATCCTTTTCCAGATGGTTTTTGACTTGTACTTATTTAGTAGTGAATCAACCATTTCAGAATCACACAATTCTATTCCCTGACCAAAAATTATTCATCATCAAAATCTCATCACCAACTCTATATTATGTGTTGCACATAAATTATTTGAGGGTCATACAAAAATAATTCTGATTTAAGATTTAATTCAATGCTGTTATGTTCTATAAAATTTCTGACAAACAAAAACTTTAATAGCATGTCCATTCTGTCAGATTTGTTTTCCTCTCTTTACTTATTTTTTCATAAGACAAACAGTCAGGTTTACAGTACAAAAGCAATCCAACCTGTGTTCCATTTATATTTTCTATCGAAGATGTGATATCAAGACTCTTTCAATATGCAGAGACCACTTCAACTATATAATCAATTATATTAAGTGATTCCAAAATGAGTGACATCAAATACACTTGTTTACTATCATTGGAACTCCTATTCCTTATAAGTTTATGAAAGACAAGAGAACTAATATTTATGTCTATAATATACAAAGCCTCATATATATAAAATATCTAATTTAAAAGAAAGAGAAGGCATATAGCAGGAAATGAAATAATGAGCATTTGGGCCACTTCACGTAACTTACTTGCACCTTCATAGACTACTCTGACCCAATCATGTGTATAACACTTTCATTTGATGATGAATTCCTACTGTGCACACTCAAATTTATGACTTGTTGGGTCAGACAACACCCAGTTCATGATGGATAGTTTAGATCACATGATACCTTGGAGCCCCATGGTTAAATGTTGTCTCTAATAACACCCAGTAGCAGACCAAGACTATTTCTCAAAAGAAGAGTAGTTATCTACAGAGAAGAGCCTTACTCCGGAATTTCGAAGACTGCAGTGAACCCATAGGAGGTTGCCAAAGGCTCTGAATAGGATTTGTATCTGCCATTGACACTTCAAACACCATTCCATCTGCTGTATCACATAGCCCGAGTGGCATAGCAGTTGCATAGCAGCCTGGCTGGACCTGTTGGAGAGCCTTTCCTTGTTCTGGGCTCCGCTCAAAACTAGCAGTGTTTTAGGTCACTCAGTAAATGACTCAGAGTAACATACCCCAATGAGAAATATGTTTTTCCCTAAATCCAAAAATTCCTGCTAAGCATTGTTCTCTTTTTTTTTTTTTTGGTACCTACAATTATATCTCTAGGAAGTATGTTCATCACTTTCTTTAAGAGAGCTAACTGAATTTTAGAGGGTTTAATTACCTTGCTCTCCACCACATAGATAGGAAAGAGCAAAGCTAAAGTTTGAACACAAGATACATTTTGTTCTTTTGAAAGCTTGTGTCTTTTCAATAATATCATGTTCTTTTTCCTTGTACCCTTTCCCCTCTCTGACTTTAAGAAAAAATAGAAAATTATGACAATACTTCAAAAAATAATTCATAAATATTAGCTTAACATGTTATGTATTAATATATAAATTGCCATGCTAGGCACTGTAGTTGTAGCAAATCCAAAAATAAGTACACTCATTTAGTCATTCCACATATTTTATTGATCATTTACCACCAACATCACCACCACCCTTCTTCCCCTTCTTCCTTCTTCCTTCTTGTTTCTCCCATCACTCAAGATGGCACCAACAATTTTTTTAATGCCGATCTAATACCAACTATATAAGATGTAATTTTAGTTTGAATATTTGTCTCTGTACTAGATTCAGCTTATATTAACATTCCCAACACCAAGCATAGGCCTAACACAAAGCATAGCCAAGCAACCCTTGGCCAATAACACATTAAGAGTTTCAGGATAAAAACTGCAGCATCATCATGATTTGGATATGATAATGCTAAGAACCTTTTTATTCTGTCTTTCAAAATTTCCTAGAGGAACTGAGCCCCAGTAATCCACAGTAGTAACCAACATACTAGCATACCTTTTTCTCTCTTTCCCAGTCACTACAAATGGTTCCTGGGATCACCTGTGAATACGTTAGTTTCTCTCCAATCCTATTTTCAGGATCATCTTCTGAAAATTTGAATAAACTTGTAACAGGTAAAAGGATTGAACTAGTAATTTTTAAACTTCCCACAAATAAAAGTCTTAGCACAGATAATTTCATTGGTAAATTCTACCAAACATTTAAAAAAGAACCAATAATAACTTTTAGAAACTCTTCCAAAACTTAGGAGGAGGGAACCCTCCTCAAATCATTCTACAAGTATTATCCCAATACCAAAATCAGACAAAGACATTACAAAGAAAGAAAATTGCTATTTCTCCTATGAATATGAATATCTCAAAAAATATATGAATATATGTTCTTATGAATAATACAAAACCCCCCATAGCGCAAACCAAATTCAGCAACATATAAAAAGAAATATGTAGATCATGAACAAGTGGGCTTTATACCAGGAATGCAAGATTGGCTTAACATTTGAAAATCAATCAATGTAATACACCATCTTAATAGAATAAAGGAAAAAACTGCATAATCATCTCAATAGACATAAAAAAGCATTTGACAAATCTAACATCTCTCATGATAAACACCCTTCTCTAACTTACAGTTGAAAGGAACTGACTCAATCTGTTAGAGGACACCCACAAAACAACCCACACTAACATTACACAAAATGGGTTAAGACTGGATGCTTTTCCCCTTATTTTTAGGAACAAAATAATGATATGCAGTCTCTTGTATTCATGTTGTACTGGAGGTCCTAGTCAGGGCAGTGACTTTGAATGGATACAGATTTCTACATGGGGTGATGAAAATGTTCTAAAATTAGAAAGTGATGATGGTTGCACAAAATGTCATAAATATACTAAAAAGCAAACAATCATGAAATTTAAAGAATAATTTTATTATATGTGGATAATATCATAGCAAAACTGTTATTAAAAAAAAGAAATATATCCAGTAAAATTTAATATTTTGTTTTTTTATTTTAAAAGCTCTCAGTAAATTCCTCTGTCTCATAAAGGCATTCTTAGAAAATAAATCAGCTAATACAATAATTGAAATATTAAAAGCTTTTACCCTAAGATTAGGAATCAAGCAAGCATGCCTACTGCCACACTATTATTCAACAATATACCAGAAATAAATTCTCTTTATTCACAGAAAACATAATACTATTTTACATATAAAATTGTAAGAAATCCATAATAAGCTACCAAAAATGAAAAGTAAATTTAACAAGGCAATATTCCAACAGCAATTGTATTTCCATATTCTTAGAACATAAATTTAGAAAATAAAATTTAAGAAATACCATTTTCAATAGCATTAAAATCATAACATATTTAGGAATACATTTAACAAAATACAGAAAAGATGTCTGCACTTCTTATTACAAAATGCCATTTAGAGAAAATACAAGTCTAAACAAATGAAGATATATGCCATACTTACCATTAGGAAGATGCAATATGATTAAAATTTTAATTCTTCCTAATTTAATCCCTACTTTTAATACAATAACAATATCCATTTCTTTATAGAAATTGACAAGCTGATTTCAAAATTCATATAAAATGTAAATGACCTAAACAGCTAAAATTTAAATATTTTTTTAAAGTAAAACAGTCAGAGGACTAACACTGCCTTATTCCAAGACTTGCTACAAAACTGCAGTAATAAGCCAATGTGGTATGTGTTAAAGATAGGCAAATAGCTCAAAAGATCATGCAGAGACTAGAAATAGAACAATGCAATTGATTTGGGGCAAAGGTGACAAAACAAATCATCAAAGAAAGAAAAATTTTTCAACAAGTATTGCTGGAATGGCTAGATAAATATACAGAAAGAATATGTCTAGACACCTCTTCACAACATAAACAAAAATCAATTTGAGATGGATCATAAACTTAAACATAAAAGCTAAAGCTATGAAACTTCCTTTAGAAGAAAATATTTAAGATTATCTTTGCAACTGACAGTCAGCAAAAGTTTCTTAAACAGTACAACAAAAGAAATAAGCATGAAAGAAAACAATAATAAAAAATTTTCATCAAAATTTTGTAAATTTCAGCAAAAGACACTATTAAGAAAAAATGTATAAGCAAAGTAACTTGGAGACAATATTTATAATACATATATCTGCAAAGGACTTATATACAGAATATGTATGAGTTCTTACAAATCAATAACAAAATATAAATCAACACTAAAGACAAACACCTCAATGGAAAATACAGACAAAAGATTAGAAAAGCATTTCACAAAAGCATATACAAGGAAATGATTAAGAACCACATGAAAAGTTATCAATGCTAAGGAAAGACAAACCAAAATCACATAATACCACTTTACACATCTTAGAATAACTAACATTTAGACTCTCAACAACCAATTTGATGAAAATGGAGTGTAACTTGAACAATCCCATATTGCGGATGGAAATGTAAAATGATACAACTACTTTAGAAAATTGGCAATTCCTTACAGCTACTCTGTGGTCCAGCAATTCTATTCCTAAAAGTAATGAAAATATAAATCTATTTAAAAAGACATAAACTAGAATGTTTAAAGTAACTATATTCACAAATAGCCAAAAACTGCAAATAACTCCAAGTTCCAAAAGAATGGAAAAATTTGGTGATGTGTTCCTGCAATCACAATCCCTAATCTCAATAAAATAAAATGGACTATTTAATACATCTAATACCACAGTTTAGGTCTGTGGGAGAGCAAATACTGAGAGATAGAGCTGCAAAAATGTATTGATGTATGATCTGAATGTGTCCTGCAAAATTTATGTGCTGGAAACCTAATTCCCAATCAACCGTGTTGGGAGAAGAGGCCCAATGGGAGGTATTTAGGTCATGAGGAATCCACCCTCATGAATGGAGTAATCTTCTATAAAAAAGGGCTTCAATAGTGGGTTCTTTCTCTCTTGCCCTTCCACTTTCTGTCATATAAGGACACAGTAAGAAGGGCCACCCCAGATACCAACACAACATCTTGATCTTGAACTTCCCAGCCTCTAGAACTATGAGAAATAAACTTCTGTTCTTTATAAATTGCTGTGTACATGATATTCTATTATAGCAGCACAAATATTGACTATGGCAGAGATTACCATCTGAAGAAAGAAGATAGAAAGTTATGATTGGTAAGGACCCCTGATGCTGTCATGCAGCCCTGAAGGTCTCTGCTAGTCCAGTGGGGAGAGTCAGAGTAAAGATTATCTATAAGAGGGGCCCTGTGTTGAGTGTAAATGTTAGGCTCTTACACCAACATTTTGCTTCATTGATGGCTGAAGGCACCCTGAAGAACATCATGACCTTGCTAACTTCTGCTTTGATTTGTCATTGGCTCATGGCTGCTCACAAGGAAAGTATAACTGAGACAGAAAGATGACACAGATCCTGAAGGAGCTAATAGCTTGAGGCTAACAGCTAACCACAACTGTAGCAGCCAGGCAGTAAGTTCTCTCTTGAAGAGGAATCAAAGCAGAACATTTCTGTCTGCTACAGCCAACAACATGAATGAATATAAAGCTCATTATTTGAGTAAAAGAAATTAGGTGTTAAAGAGTTCTTACTGTATGATTCCTTGCATATGACATGCAAAATCAGTCATGTCACATGTATGTATATATACACATCTATTTATATATTTCTATATATGTAGATAATAGTCTATATATTTCTATATGTACATATATAGAAATCAGAATAGTGCTTGCTGTTGGGATGGTGAGAATTAACTGGAACAGGGCAGGAGAGAACTTCCTACAGTAATGGAAATTTTTTATATCATGATTGGAGTGCTGGATACATCAGTATGTTTATCAAAAGTCATCCAATTGTACACTTAAGAGGTGTAAATTTACTCTCTTATTATTTTAAAAATCACGGTATTTAACCACTGTTCCTCCTTTTTACTATAAATACAAAAGATACAAGCACCTGAAACCTAAAATAGCCATCAAAATTACCTATAATTCTCGACTCATTTTCAGTTGCCAACTGATAATTAACCTTCAGGAGGACTGGGTTTGAGCACAGGTAGCTGAATCTTGCCTGGCATTTAACTGAGCATGATGTGTACATGCATGAGTGCTTCTGTGTGTATGACTTTTCTAGGCTTCTACTCCCATAGAACTGTGATTGTATGTATATAGATATGTCAAGATCTGAATCAATAATGAATTTTACATATTAAATAAATTCAAGTTTGCCTACAGAAAAAATATGAAAAATTTATCTTGAGGTCTTCATCAACACACTGTGAGGGGGTCACATACATATGTGCATGCACGCAAGTCAATAACTTCATATCCAAGTTATTTTTATTGAGACAACACATACTTAGGGCTCTGGCTACATTCCTTCCACCCTCCTGGTCTGCTCTTGGTCTGCTCCCCAGAGAAAAGTGCTCCCATACTATTACGGTAGGTACAGATTTAGTCTCTTATATCAGTACTCCCATCCTGGATTTTTTTCTCACCTCTCATCCTAATGTAATCTTTAGATTAGTCATTTAGTGTTTATACTATTTTATAATAAATATATAAAAATAATGCAATGCTAAGCCAAGTGGCTTATGATTATTTTTTCTTTTTTGTATGAGTAGTAGTCTGTCTTATTGTTACAAATTTATGCCTTTTTTTTGCATGCTTATTTCCATGGTAATCAGTTCGTGCCATTACTTCAAGTAACCATTAAGTTGAGATTTTCATATACACAGATGTCTTATATAATTTATGGCTTCAATTTATCTGCAGAACCCTTATTCCTCCCACTTTCCTGCTATACTATGAATTGGTTGTTCTTTGGGTCTACTACATAGCTCTTGTCTTGGAATTTCTCTTTTCAGTCATCTTTGCCTATTTTGTGTGTGTTGGATCACCAGTTTCTTTGATCTCATGTCTCGTCCTTGCATGTTTAACTTTCTCAATTTGATAGATTTCAGATAACTTATGCAAAAGTGGTAATTCTTTTCTGAGAAATTGCATATCTGATAAGGTCTTTATCTTATCTTCACATTGGATTGATAATTTTTCTCAGCACGGAACTCTATGATGAAACTAAATTTCCCCGGGGATTTTGAAATCATTACTCTGTCTTCTAGCTGCCATCATTTCTGTCGAGAGACTCCTGAAATAAACTTTGTATGAAAACTTTTTATGAGAGTTTTTAGTTTTCTTCACTCTACATGTGTTGAGCCTTTTCCCTTCATTCATTTAATTATGACAATTTAAGGATGATTATCCACTTTAATCATCACTTTAACTCATTTAGTGTAATACGTAATAATTTTCTCCCATCTTTTTCCTCTCTTTTCTATTTGGAATTCAGTAGTCAGATGTTTGACTTTCTAAATCAAATCTCTAAGTACTTTAAAAACATAGTTTTTGTCTATTACCCATCTTTTGGTCTTTTTGTGTTACCCTCTGCAAGATTTCCCTAAGTTTTATCTTTCATTTTTCCCTTGAAGTTAGTTTTGTATATTTTATTTCATTGATTCAACAGAAGTAATCTGATAAGGACATCCGTATGATTTGATCAGCAACTCTGCTAACTTATATCCATCTGTTCCTATATACCTTTCTTCTCTCCTGTTACAATGGAAAGATTGTCTGTGCTCTCACCTAAGGCAAACACCATTATGCATTCATTTATTCATTTATTTGTTCATTTGTTTGCTTAAAAATATTTGTGTGTCTATTATATGCCTATCACCTAGCTCTATTTTAGGTGGGACAATAACTACAAAAAAAAAAAAAAAAAAAACACAAAAAAACTCTTCCCTCATGAAACCTTATTTGAGTCATAGAGGAAACAATAAACACAAAAAAATTACATTAGATAGTAAATTGGAACTTTATAAATCCAGTCCCTTGTTAAGTTTAGAAAGATTTTGCTCCTGCAACCACTCTCTTTGTCTCTTTCATCAGCAGTCTCGATGTATATTGAATAATTTCTATCAGCCAATAAACACCCTATATTTCAACTTAAAAATAAGTTGTTATACTCCCATGTTCCCCTTTATTGTCACATTTATCTCCTTTCTTTTAGAGCAAAACTCCTAGAAATTATTTCTATTCATTGTCATTATGTTCTCACTTATTTTTACTCTATCACACTATGAAACTGCTATTATCAAGACCTCCCTGTTGCCAAAATTAATGGATAATTCTTAATCCTATTGTCACCTCAACTTAACATTAGAAAGAGTTGCTCACTTCTTCCTTTTTATAATACTTTCTTCATTGGACTTTTGCAATGCTATCTTTGTTTTCTCCTGTGTCATCAACATTTCCTTCTTAGTCTTACTTACTGACTAAGTACTTCTAAGTACTGGTATGACCAATGGCTGAACCCTTAGCCCACTTCTCTTCCCTAGGTGAACTCTTCCATTTCCATGTTTAAATGCCCTCTGTGTGATGATGAACTCCAAACCCACTTAACCAGCTGCCTATGTGTGGCATCTTCACTAGGATAACTAATAATAGCAAACAGTAATTGAATATGTTTTATAAGCCAGAAATGTTCTAGTAACATTTTGAACATGAATTAATACATTTGATTTCCCAAGATATCCTCTTACAAATGATGAAATTAAAGCACTGAGTGCTTAATTCAGTTCTTAACATTATATAGCTAATAACTCATCTAACCAAATTTAAACCTAAACAGTCTGGCTCTAGCTGCCTATGTTCTTATTCTCTGTACTATGTTCTTTTTGGCTAACAGCTGGCATTTCTGACTAAATACAGGGAGACATTTCATTTAAATCAGATTTGTTTTTAGTAAGAACCAATGCAATATGTATGTATGTTTATATGTAAATACACATCCCATATTTGAAAATTATATGGATATATGCTCAGGACAAAAATGAAGTAGTAGCTGATTTCCAAGACATTCAACAAATGTACATGTTCCTAAAATATTATATTTTGCCTGGTTTGTGTTTTGTATTGTTTTGTTTTGTTTTCATTCAGCTAAAAAAGTGATCATGATGAGTATTAATATTAAGGATTTCAGAGGGAAGGAGGAAAAACCTAGAGCCAGTGGTAGAGGTAGAGAACACATATGAATATGAAGGTAAAACACTTTTACATATGTAAATGAAATGACTATTAAACATGCATTAACTATTTCCATCAGCTTGTTGATGAATGAAATACATGACCATAATAGTAGGGTAAAAGTATTTCTATGGAGTAAATGAACATATTTCTTGCTTCACCTGACATTTGCTATTGAGTTCATATACTGTGGAATGATATCACAGCTGAAATAGTAATAGACTGTATCAATAACTGAAAACAGCACAAATTGAGTACAAACAACATGAAAAGAGAGAATCACCAGTTCACTTAGTCAATAAAGATCACAGATTTCCAGATCATGCTTGAATTGTTGTTATTAATCACACTAGCCATTTACAGTAGACAATATTGTGCAGCTGATGATTGGTAATCATCTTGGGCATAATGTCGTGTCCTCTATGAACCAGGAAGATTTGGGCCATACATTTGAGATCTCATAGATTGTTGGAATCCACAATTCAATGCATGCTCAAATCAGTTACCTTTTATTATTATTATTAAATATATTTGGAGAAAACAACTGAAGAGCAATTTTTTTAGATTTCTAAGGTCATTTTTGAAATTCAGGTGAATTTATGACACATTGATCATGAACATAAAAGTTATTAGAAACAATTGTTCTATAATAAAAATTGAGAGCACATAATGTGGTTATAGCACAAACATCTGCCACTCATGCAGACATCATTCTGTAAACCCATCTAACTAACTCCATTTTCCTTTCTGATTGTATCAGGGGAGCTTGCGGCATGACAGTGATTTGAGTGACAGGCGTCCACCCTGGCGCAGGGAGATGCATACTTAAGTTTTGTTTACGGGAATCACTCCTCCTTGAAAAATGTAAATTTTTAAATTGGTTTTTATTGAAAGGGGGGGAGTATATAAGGAAGCAATGTTGTTGCCTTCACTTCTTAAAAAGTCAAAGTTATTATGGTCTCTAGCTTTCATAAAAATTTTACTAACTTTTTAAATTGACTTTTTGGTTTTGTAATGAAAAAGAATATGAATTATTTAAAAGATCCAGACAGTTTTTATTTTTTTTAAAAAATATTATAACCATACAGTACAATGGGAAAAACAATGTTCAAAAAAAAAAACATAGCAATTCACTACATTTAAAAGAATTTAAACATCCTCACATCAACCTACCTCCCAGAAACAGCCGAAGTCATTTTTAAATTTTAAAGTTCTATTGGTGGCAGATTTATTATGTCATATACAACTATAGTAAAATATCTGTTATGGAATCCTTATTGAGAATGTTAGATTTGGAAGGGCCTTTTAAGGACATCTAGTTTGATCCTGGAAGCAACATAGAAATTCCTTAACTGATGTACCTGTCAGAAGGTCCTCCAGCATTTCCTGTCAACCACTTGATAGGAAATTTGTAACTTTACAAAGCAAAATTCTGTATTATAACATCTCTTGCTGTAGAAAGAATTTCTCTATAGTAAGTCAACATCTATCTTGTCATCATTTTCATATAGACGTCCTCCAAAGAGACAGCACAACAAACTACCTTACAATACAGATCCTTAAAATGCATATAATTAGGTGAAATATAATTTTGATGTTGCAGTGTAACCAGTTATTTCAACTGTTCACATGAATATCATCATGAAATGTGTTAACAACTATGAATCTTAAAAACATTTTTGGTAAAATAATTGCATTGTCTTTATATACTGAAATTACTTTTATCAGAACAAATCAATTTCCAATTTGGTCAAGACTGTGTGAAAGAAAGCAAATGCAAGTGGGGAAAAGATGCATGAAGATTTGGATTCTTGCATTTTCCTATTGGTGCCATTTGACCATATCTTCATTCCTTCACAGTATAGCCGATGTAATGGGTCATATATCAAACACTGTAAACAGTTTCCTACTACCAGAGCTGCCGTGTAGGCGAAATGTGCTCCCTTGCCAATAAACTCATGCTTTCTAGTCAGTTATACCAATGTGTAAGTTGACTTTATACATCATGTGTTTATTTGTCAAGCAGTAAATTGATTTGTGAGGAGGAGAGAGAATTTCAAAAAATGAGAAAGTCACACATACAGATTCCAATAAGCTTGGGCCACTGTGTTGTGCTAAAAAAGAAAGATCTCTTGCATTTTTTTTCAGTCCAATAGCCTTCAAGATAACTTGGCCCTCGTGACTATATTTTTGTCTTTGAATATATGGCATTCTCTAAGTCGAGTTATTCATCAAGAAAATGTTCCAATGACTCACTTAAAATTTTAACTCAGAGAGGATAGAAATCCAGAATTTCATCTAACCATGTCATTTTTATGTTGATTAAACTGAGAAGGCCTGGGTAAATCCAAGTTCTCCTGACTCAGAATTCTATTGTTTGACAATAAGGGAAAATCAGGGGGTTCACTAACAATTCTGCTGATATATTTTATAGATTTTTATAGACAAATGATTGTTTAGATTTTTTTTTTTAATTAGTGAGGAGAAGGAAGGAGATTGTAAGCAGGGAAAAGGTTATGACCTACCCCTTCTGCTGAGCTTAGGTAATGAAAAAATAGTTATATTGCATTTTTTTAGAGAACTTACATTTTTCTGGCTTGTATTGGGTAAAATAAAGAAGCTAATCTTCTCAAATTTTGTTATTTCTGTTCACCATCTTAAAATATTTATAATTGCTTAATTAAGTGAACTGTGAAGGGATAGTATAAAGAAAGGGAAAATAGTGTAATATAGGTAAAAAAAAAAAACAAAGGCAGGTATTTCTTATAGGAGAATGATGCAGTATACAACATGGAAACTATTTTGATAGAGTCAGAGGAAAAATAAATAGAGCAAAGACAAGGTAACAAAAATAAATAAATAAAGTGTCCAGGGCGCCAAGGACATGCACACAAAAGCTGATAGTTGAGAACCAAAAATAGAAAATGAGTAAAATTTCCATTGATACAGGAAGCAAGAGGGATAAGATGTTTTTTTTTCAATAAATTTCTTACCATTTCAGTATTTATCATACAGAAACTCTAAGAACATAATCCATATAATATTTAACTTTGTTTCTTTTTTATTATATCTCCCACACACTATAAAATATTTACATAAATAAATCACATATCCTGGGCTGGGAACAGAAATGCATTACACCTGTCTTAACACACCAAAATGAAAATGTGAGTAAAAGATACCATTAATTTTATTGCTTATAAAAGTAGTTTATTTATTATGGATCACATTCTCATAAGTAGGAGACAGATCAACTCCCTGCCTAATTGTTACTTTGAAGTCATTCCAGTTACCCTAAAGTAAGTTTTTCCTATCTGCAATAGATCTATGTGCTTTCAAAAGATTTAGAAAAGTCTGACAATCTCCAGGATGACTAATTATCCTGATTTCCAGGGACTAAACGGTTTAATGGGATGCAGAATTTGCACTGCTAAAATGGAAAAAGATAGCTTATAACCCTAATGGATCCACACTTTCCAGAGAACCCTAAATATAACCTTTATATATCAGTGGTAGAAAAGAATTAAAGATAATATTCCAATTACCCAAAAACCCAGGTATTTATGATCCTTTTCTGTTTATCTCATAGATGAAACAGAATGGGGGATTATTAACTATTAAAAATGGAAGCTACCTTAGAGAAAATACATAAATATATATTTAATATTTATATAAATATGACTATATATTATATAAATATATGTTTTAGTGTTTTTATGATAGTACTTCATTTAAAAAATAATTATTAGCCTTCCTTAATGATGGGGTTTTTGGAAAGAAAATAAATATTACATTCCTCCATGAAGACAGTTAGTTAAGGGAATTCTACAGAAAAGGTCCAATATGATATAGTTTGTTAGTTCAGAAACAAAAGCTTCTTGGGATAAAGCATAAAAATAATAGAGAAAGAACTGCTAAGGTTGAATTCAGTAAGAGGTGGCAGCTCCAGAAACATTGCGTATTGTGCAGAGCACAAAAGATAACTGCAGGCTGAGAGAAGAAAGCAGTAACAGAGAGGGAGAGAAGATGAAGGATATACAAGGAAGAGGTGAAAGAATGTATTAACTCTCACAAAATTGGAGATCTCAGGTGAGTAACATTGCAGGAAGAAGGCTGTGTATAATAACTTCAGGGGAGGTAGCAAAGAATTAACAAAAGCAGAAATAATTTGGCACTTAGTCACTGTAAATAGAAGTCAGTAGTTCTGACATCACTGAAACATATAAAAGAGAGTATAGAAAAAAATAAAAAAAATAATTTATCAGTGGACCGAAAGAACAGAAGTATTTTTTAGGAATTGTGTTTTAGGGAGTAGACGCATGCAGTCATCATAGGTGATCTTACGCAGTCCTATGGTTTAAATATCGTGTATATGCTGATAATGCCCAGATCTATATCTCTAGCACAGTCCTGTCCCCTGCACTCCATATCTGGCTCAAAATTGAATATTGATCTTAACAACATTGCTCAGTGCCCATCGCCAATGACCCTAATGTGGCCTTCTCCCACAATTTTTCCATCTCCTCTAAACCCTTACCTACTGAGGACAAGGGCAGAAAGGAGAAAGTCAAAGAATCCCACATGTAACATGCTCAAAATAAAACTTGCTTTCCATCTTCCCCTAACCAGCTCTCCACTGCTGCTTCTTCACTGTTCCCTACCTCTTTTAATGGTATCATCACGGTACACAGCTGATGCTGACAAACCTCAGAGACTTCCTTTCTCCTTTTTTCCCCCTCAGAGTGAACATCCAATTCATCATCAAGTCTCTGTGGTTGTATACAAAATATACCTAGCAAATAATATCATCCCACCACCTCCACTTCTATCCCCATCCCTCCTGCTCACGTGGTCTGCTTCAGCAGCCTCCACAACAATCAGGACCTGCAGAGGAAAGAGAAGCCATGCTCAAGCTGGGTAATTGAAGAGATTATTTGCAAAGGAAAAGCAACAGAAAATAGTGCTGCACTTCAAGGATAGTGGCACTGAGAGTATTTTAACCCTCCAGACCTAAAAGGTAAGAGGTGAGAGAAAGCTGCATGGTGAGCGCCAGTTGATGGTACCTTTGACCTCTATAGCAGGGCAAAATCAGCCTGTGGCAATGCGTCAGTGAAAAATAAATTGCCAACCTCACTTTTCTGCTTGGCTCTATTTCTTACCAGCATCAGCATTGGCTAAACTCAACAGGCAGCTGGGCTACAAGGCAGCCTCCTCACACAGTCTTTGCCAGTCGGTCTTCCAAAGCACGCATGAGGTGGAGAAGGGAAGACACAGCATGAAGGGCAGCACGCCCTCTGACTGGTTTCCTCATCCCATCTCTTCTCACTGCACTCAATTCGTCATCCTCGTGTCACCTCCACAGAGAAATCTTCCTTAAGTGCCCTTTTAAAACAGCCAAACTTTGAGCCACTATTTTTACTCTTTGTCTTAATATCTAGTGTCATTCTCTTCCTTCATGGTCACAAGTAGCCATCCCAAAACTCTTTATAGATGGAAGGATTGGTGGAAGAATCATTAATGAGCATTTAATGTTCTGTCTCCCTCTAAAAAATGACTCTAAGCTCCACCAGGGCAGGGACCACGAGTGGTTTGTTCATGGCTGTATCCCCAGTATCTGAAATGATGGCTCAGTAAATACCTGTTGAATGCATTAATGAAGGAATATTTGGACTATTCTAAATAATGAGATTTATAATAAAGAGACTTGAAATATTTGGGGAAGTAAGGTAAAAAAGAATACTTTTGATAAGTCTTAGAAGAAATGCCACTCAGACTCAGACGGGCTTGTATCCTGTTGTTTAGGATAAAACAAAAAGCTTATTTGCTTATAATAACAATTATTATAACTACTTGTAATCCTAAAATCTTTTTGTCTGTTTAAAATTAAGCATGTCTTGCTCTGACATGAAAGTTTATTCTTGTTGTATCTTAACTGCTTAATAACCTCAGTTAATTGATTTGCTGATATATAATTAATTTTTTTTCTTTTCTGATTTTTTACTATATCTGTCTAAGGGAAAGGATTATTTAATATTATGTGTTGCTTGTCTGACACTTTACATGCATTAGTTAATTTGGTTCTCACACTGGTAAATATAATTATCTTCATTGTGCAAATGATTAACCTTGAAACTCAAAGAATAAAAATAACTGCCCCAAAGCCACAGAGCCTACATGTGATAAAACTAATAATTAGCCCATTAAATTGTAAAAAAAAAAGTTATAAAAAATACCTTGCATGCTGAAAAAAAGTAAAAAACATAATTTAAAGTAAAAATTTAAAATTAAGCAAGCAAAAAAAAAAAAACCAAGAAAACACCTGCATTTGGGATCCACCACTCAAGGTTGATAATTCTCTTACTTACAATTTATTAACAATTATGTATTCATAAAGAATATATTATTTAATTATGCATGTTTTGAATTTTATATTAATGGAATAATGCTGTATATACTCTTCTGTGACATGCTTCTCTACTTAAATATCCTATTTTGGAGAATCATTAATGTTGATGCTGATACTTGTTAAATCATTTATGTTCACTGCTGTATAATATTTCATTTTACAATATTTTATAGAATATTTTATTCATTCTACTGTTGACAGGCAATTGGATTATTTCCACTGTAGGTATATTAAAAACTATGCTACTATAATCATTCTGCATGTCTTCTTATGAAAATGTGAAAGAGTTTCTCAGGGTAGGTCTTAGAGTATGCACATGTTCAACCCACTGGATAATGCCCAATTATTATTCCATAATTGTTCTAATTAACACTCCTCCTAGTAGGAGATGAGTCTGGTAGGCAGAATAGTGATTCTCCAAAGATGTCCACATCCTAAAGCCTGGAGTGTGCGAATATATTACTTTACATGGCAAAAAGAACTTGCAAATGTAAGTTAAGAACTCGAGATGGGGAGATTATCTTGGGTTATCCAGGTAGGTCCAGTAAATAAGGGCTTTTACAAGTATAAAAGGAAGGCAGAAATGGACCTTAGAGTAATTTTATATGAGAAGTATTTGACCTACTTTGCTGGTTTTAAAGATGCAGAAGGAGGCATGAACCAAGGAATTCAGGCAACCACTAGAAGCTGGAAAAGGCAAAGTTTCAGGTTATAAAATCAATATACACAAATCAGAAGCATTCATATATGCCAAGAACCATCGAGCAGAAACTCAAATCAAAAACTCAATACCCTTTACTATAGCCCTAAGGAAAATTAAATATCTAGGAGTATACTTAATGAAAGATATGAAAGATTTATAGAAGGAGAACTATGAAACACTAAAAAAAGAAATTGCAGATGATTTGAACAGATGGAAAAATCTACCTTCTTCATGGATTGGTAGAATCAATATCGTTAAAATGTCAATATTACCTAAAGTGATCTACAGAATTAATGCAATCCCTATCAAAATACTGTCAGCATTCTTTACAGATCTAGAAAAAATAATTCTTCACTTTGTATGGAATCAGAAGAAACCTCGTATAGCCAAAGCAATCTTAAGTAAAAAGAACAAACTGGGAGGCATCAGTCTTCCTGACTTCAAGCTGTACTATAAAGCAATAATGTTAAATCAGCCTGGTACTGGCACAAGAACAGAAGCATCAATATCTGGAATAGATCTGAAATACCAGAGATGAAACCATGAATATATGGCAACCTAATCTTTGATAAAGCAGACAAAAATATACATTGGGGAAAAGAATCTCTCTTCAATAAATGGTGCTAGGAAAACTGGTTAGCTACATGCCAAAGATTGAAACAGGATCCCTATCTCTCACCTTTACAAAAATCCACTCAAGATGGATAACAGACTTAAACCTGAGGCATGAAATCTTAAGAATCCTAGAAGAAGATGTTGGGAAAACCCTATCAGACATTGGTCTAGGCAAAGAATTTCTGAGGAAGACCCCCAAGGCAATCACTGCTGCATCAAAAATAAACAAATGGGATCTCATCAAATTAAAAAGTTTTTGCATAGCTAAGGAAACCATCATTAGAGCAAATAGACAACCCACAAAGTGGGAGAAAATATTTGCTCTCTACACTTCTGATAAAGGTCTAATAACAAGAATCTATCCAGAACTTAAAAGAATAAACAAGAAAAAATCAAACAACCCCATCAAGAAATGGGCAACGAAAATGAACAGAAACTTCTCCAAAGAAGACAGAATAATGGCCTGCGAACATATAAAAAAATGCTCAACATCTCTAATCATCAGAGAAATGCAGATCAAAACCACAATGAGATACCATTTAACACCAGTAAGAATGGCTTGTATCAAGAAATCCCAAAACAACAAATGCCCGCGAAGATGTGGAGAGACAGGAACACTCTTACACTGCTGGTGGGACTGCAAATTAGTTCAATCTCTGTAGAAAAGAATTTGGTAATACCTCAAACAGCTAGATACAGAAATACCATTCAACCCAGCAATAGCATTGTTGGGCATCTACCCAAAAGAGCATAAGACATTCTATTATAAAGACATCTGCATCTGAATGTTTATGGCAGCACAATTCACTATTGCAAGATCATGGAAACAACCCAAGTGTCCGACAATTCATTAGTGGATAATTAAAATTTGGTATATGTTCACAATGGAATACTACTCAATTCTAAGAAACGACAGTGAGCTAGCACCTTTTATACTATCCTGGATTAAGCTTAATCCCGTTATCCAAGGGGGGTGACGCAAGATCAAGAAA
>VSMD01126958.1:0-24748 GCA_008750895.1 Mirza zaza
AGCCAGATGTCCCATTGCATAGCCCTGACATCATTCCTGTCTCCTGAACTTAGAATTGGGAGGGGTTGGGCTTCCCACTTCTGAAGTCGCTGGGCACCCTGTCACCTGAGAGCTGCATCTGAGGCTGTGCTCAGTCAGTCTGCCGTCAGGGGCAGTTGGGGCCTGCACACATCGGGTTTCTCTTAAGCAAGCCCCCAGACAGAAGTCAGGCACGTGGCCCCCTCTCCTGGGAGCAGCACAGCCCAGAGAAAGAACAGGAGGCTGGCCTTAGTGATGACAGGCACAAGGTTCTGCATGACTCATGCTAAATTGGACGCACATGGGCAAAAGACAAAATTATAACAAGTTTAGCTTAAAGATATTAATTGGCTTTTATCTGTGATTTTAGAATTGGGCTGCTCCTCATTCTATGAAACAGAATGAGTGTTGTGATGGGCTGAGCAGAGGAGGTTGGTTTTATACACAGAAAAAGGCCGAAGAAAGCAGAAACAGAACGAAAAACAGATTGGTCATTTCGAAGTTACTTTTCTTGTAAAACTTAAAGCAGAGGGGACTTCCTTATGATGCCAGGGAATTCGGGCCTCTTTGGGAGCGTGGCTCTCACCCCTCCCTCTCCTGATATGTCGGAAGGTCAGGTAAACCACTTAGTTTCGGCTTTGAGGTGTGGAGCTTCAGCGCGTGACTCCACTTTGGGGAGGTCTCCGGGGCCTGGCGCAGGAGCTCTGTGCAAACCGCTGGCCGCCAGAGGCGTTATGTAATAGCAGGTGCTGCTGCCCCTTTGAGAAATGGCATCTCAGCTCTGCCTCCCGCTTCCCTCGTCAGCACCTGCTTCCCCAGGGTGCTGACCACAACAGGGCTCCCACTGCTGTCACCTCCTCCCTAATGACGACTTCCACATTGGCTGGATGATGCTCCCAAACCCCTAGGCTCTCACCCCCAGTGATTTTGACTTCCGTCCATCTCGGCCACCCACTCCGATCACACCTCAGACCGCTGCTTCCCAAGCCGTCTGTGGAGAAGGACCACTCCCTAAAAATGTCTGCTCCATCACACACCAGTTCTTATGTAAAACAATAAAAATGAATTATGAGAACAATATGCGGAAAAGTCATACAGAATATAAGCCTTATTTTTAATTACTAGAACACACATAATATCACTATTATTTGCTATAAACATTTCTACATGCTTATTCTCAGTCTCTGTATTTATCTCACTGGTAACAAACAGCTCATGCACTGGCTCTGGTCCACAGACCACGCTTTGAGTAGCATTGCTCTAGTTGTTGTCATCACTCATCACTGACCACAAGTAACAATGTTCCTTTTAACCACCCTGGTCTCTGATTTTTTGTGTGTAGCCTTCTATCCTCTAGGGCAAAGTTTGGAAAGTTGTAGTCGGCCGGGCGCTGCGGCTCACGCCTGTAATCCTAGCACTCTGGGAGGCTGAGGCGGGCGGCTTGTTTGAACTCAGGAGTTCGAGACCAGCCTGAGCAAGAGCAAGACCCCGTCTCTACTAAAAGAAAATAGAAAGAAAGTATCTGGACAACTAAAAATATATAGAGAAAAAACATTAGCCGGGCATGGTGGCACGTGCCTGTAATCCCAGCTGCTTGGGAGACTGAGGCAGGAGGATTGCTTGAGCCCAGAAGTTTGAGGTTGCTGTGAGCTAGGCTGATGCCACAGCACTCTAGCCTGGGTGACAGAGTGAGACTCTGTCAAAAGAAAGAAAAAGAGAAGAAAGAAAGAAAGAAAGAAAGAAAGAAAGAAAGAAAGAAAGAAAGAAAGAAAGAAAGAAAGAAAGAAAGAAAGAAAAAGAAAGCAACCAAGCTGTGGTCTGCAGCCAAGTGGTCATACAATGGGGACTGTACGGACATCAAGCCCAATATACCTACTTAAACAGAGAAAGTTTGTCGACTCCTGCTGTAGAGCTACTGATTCTTCCACACTGATCCAAATGTTTCTTCAGTTCTGATTAGGACTTCTCAGAGATTGACGTTACCCATATTTTACTGCCAATCACACCATCATACTTTCATCCCTTGTTCCCAGCTTAGATTCCTTTGTCCAATGAGCAGTCTCTTACAATTTTACCACCAAAGACCCTCTGTCTCTCCACCTTTGGATGAACCCAACCCTCCACCTACTTCATCCTTGCACCTAAACTCTAAACTTTTCTAAAAAATATTATCATGTTGTATAGTTTTGATTTATATTCAAGACCATAAATCTCTAATGGACAAATTTCTCTAGATGTTTCTCTTCAACTCAAAATGGATTGCAGACTTAAATGTAAAACAAAACTATAGAACTTTTAAAGAAAACCTAGGAGAAAATTTGAGGGATCTAGAGCTAGGTAAATAATCTTAGGCTTGGCATCAAAAGCATGATTCATAGAAGGAAAGGTTGATAAATTGGACCTCATTAAAATTATAAAAATTTTTTCCCTGTGAAAGACTTTGTTAAGGAGATGAAAAGACAAGCTGCAGAATGGGAGGTGATACTTGTAAACCACATGTTTGAGAAAGGACTAGTACCCAGAATATACAAAGAACCATCAAAACTCAACCATAAAAACCAAGCAGTCTAATTTTTTAAATTAGTGAAAGACACCAAAAAACATTGATTGAAGAGAATGTACAGATGGCAGATAGGCACATGGAAAGATGTCCAACATCATTAGCAATTAGGGAAATGCAAATTAAAACCACAATGAAATATCACTACAGACCTAATCAGAATGGCTAAATTGAAAAATATAGTGACAACACCAATTTCTGGTGAAGATGTAGACAAACTAGCTGTCTCATCTATTGCTGATAGGAATGCAAAAAAAACTAAGTAGTATTTCATTGCATGGATGAATGTACCACACTTTGTTTATCATTCATTTGCTCAAGGTCACTTGGGTTTTTTCCAATTTTTGGCTATCATACACACAAAAAGCTGCTATGAAAACTCATATACGTGTATTTGTGTGAAAATAGAGGTTCTTACACAATACTTTATTTATCCAGGACAAATACACAGGCATGTATTACATAAACATAGGTCATATGGTAAATGTATGGCTAACTTCATAAGAAACTGCCAAACTGTTTTCCAAAGTGGCTATGTCATTTTGCACTTCCACAAGTAGTGTGTAAGAATCAGTTTCTCTGCATCCTTTCCATTCCTCGGTGTAATCAGTACTTTTAGTCATTCTAACACGTGCTTAGTGGTATCTCATTGTGGCTTTAAGTTGCATTTTCCTGAAAGCTAATGAAGTCTAACAACTTTTCATGTGCTTACTTGTCATTCTTATACCATCCTTGGTAAAATGTATGTTCAGTACCTTGCCCATTTTTAATTGGATTGTTTGTTTTCATACTGCTGAATTTTGAGAATTCTTTATATAACTCCTTTGTCAGGTGTGTGGTTTGCAAACATCTTCTCCCAGTCTATAATTTATATCTTCATTCTCTTGACAGTGTCTTTAGCAGGGCAAAATATTTTATTTTGATGAAATCCAATTTATCGATTTTTCTTTTATGAATTGTGCTTATGGTGTCATTTCTAAGAACTCTTCATCTAACTCCAAGTCACAAAGATTTTTTCCTATTTTATACTAAAAGTTTTACCTTTACATTAGATTATATAATTTTATATATTTTTTGCATGTTGATAACCATCATTCCAACACAATGTTTGTGGAAGGGCTATCTTTTCATCATTTAATGGTTTTGCACCTTTATCAAACATCAAACAGCTCTATTTGTGTGGATCTGTATCTGTACTATTATGTTCCATTGATTTACTTGTCTGTATCTTTGCCAATATCTCACTGCCTCGATATTGCCCAAGCAGGTTAGACTCTAGTAATAAAGAGTTTCTCCCAAGTGCAGTCCTCATTAGGACATTATACTCTGGTGTACTTCAAAACATTCCTCAGACCCCAGCACCTGCCAGAAGCACAGGGGAGTTTTTCTCTGAAATCTTCACTGTGAAGACGTGGTAGAGCTCCTGAGAGTAAAACTCACAAAAGTGTGAGGTTCCCGTGACTGGGTACCCCTGGGGTTTTCACCCATCACAGTTGTCCACACTGGGCCTCCAGCAATTTGTCAGTTACAGCGCAGGTGTTTCAACCCTGGCGCTACTTCCCACAGAGACTTCTGCTCACAGGTTTCTGCTGCAATAAGTTGTGACTCTCTGTGTCTGCATGTCTGTCCCCTTTCCATCTTTTTTTTTTTTTTTTTTTTTTGAGACAGAGTCTCACTTTATTGCCCAGGCTAGAGTGAGTGCCGTGGCGTCAGCCTAGCTCACAGCAACCTCAAACTCCTGAGCTCGAGCAATCCTGCTGCCTCAGCCTCCCGAGTAGCTGGAACTACAGGCATGCGCCACCATGCCCGGCTAATTATTTTTTTATATATATATTAGTTGGCCAATTAATTTCTTTCTATTTTTATAGTAGAGATGGGGTCTCGCTCAGGCTGGTTTTGAACTCCTGACCTCCCTTTCCATCTTGCCATGCCATCGATGCTTTTAAAATACAGTGTTTCAAAGAAGCCAAGATGTTTAAAAGAAAAAAAATAAATAAATAAATACAGTCTTAAAACTGGGTAATGTGATTCTGTCAACTTTGTTCTTCTTTTTCAAACTTGCCTTAGTTCTTTTGCTCATCCATATAAATTTTAGAATTGGCTTGTCTATATCTACAAAAAAAATCCTCCTGAGATTTTGATTGATATTGAATTAAATCCATCACTTTAAAGAATTGACATGTTTATTAATACTATATTGAGCTTCCCAATCTGCAAATATGGTGTATTTTGCCGTTTATTTCAGTCTTCTTTGATCTCTTTCCATGAGATCAACATCATTTGGTAGTTTTCTGCCTGTGGATCCCATACATGTTTTGTTAGATTTATACTTAAGTATTTAATTTCTTTGTAGATACTGGAAATAATATTTTTCTCATTGTTCATTCCTGTATATAGGAATGTCACTAATTTTTGTGTGTTGGCCTTGGGTCCTGCTAAACTCTTAGTTCTAGGAGTTTTTAGATTCTTACAATTTTCAGTTCTAGGAATTTGTTATTGTTGTTTGTTTGTTTGTTTGTTTTTAGATTCCCTGAGATTTTCTACAAGGCTAAACATGTCTACTGCAAATAGGGACAGTTTTATTTCTTCTGCAAAAGGCCAAGTAAAAATGGAGTCACTAATGTTAAAAAAAAAAAAAAACACTGAAAAATAGAGCTAGAGAAATCTATGAAGAGAGGATTTTCGTGCTTGCATGCCTGATAACAAAAACTATCACAACGGACTCTGCAAAAACTATAACCTTGCACAAAGGCCATCACAACATTAAAAAAAAAAAAAAAAAAAAAAAAAAACCTTCTGCAAGGACATCTGCCCCACAACTGTCTGTCAGACGACTGGCATCACCCTTGTTATTGAACTTTGTAGCCAAAATAATTATTTTGAAACAATTATATAATCCTCCTCATTGTTCCTTTAAAAATCCTTTTTTTTTTAATCTTTTTTTTGTTATCAGGCATGTTTCTCTGAATACACACACAGTTTACTATGGCGTGCTTATAGCATGCTTATAACGGGCTACTATAGCAATTCTGTGTTCCCAAATAAACATCATTTTATTTTAGAGAGACTCCCTCTGTTTGTTATTTAGCTATATATGGCATCAGAGACAGGACTTGAAAAAGATAACCATCAGAAGGAATCCGCAATCCTTAAAGCTGGCCTGCTGTACTCCATACTAACTTCAGCCCTTCGAGCTCTCTGCCTCCAGAGCTCATCTTTTCTGCCCTGGTGAGTCTTCTCTTGGGCTGAACCTCTCTACTTTTGGCAGACACCTTTTGATTTTATTTGGGATCTGATTTGGATTAAGCCACCTTAATAAAAGACCAAGCGCTTCTCCTTGGATAATAAAAGACTTTTTATCTTTTCTGTTAAGTCCTTTGTGGTATAAAGACATATGTCTTTCTGGAATGAGTAGTCCCAGTTTCTGCAGCTTTCATATTCTGTCTGTGAGGCACGTCTTTCCTGGTGCATTCACCTGTGGACTGTGCCCAGTTCCATATTTTGTTTGTGCTGCATACCTGGGTTAAAAACTATTGTGAACATTCTTATTGTGGTTTTTGTTGATTCACCTTGACTCTTTTCCCTTGCTTGTTTCTAAAAATCTTCCAAAGACAAAAATAAACATTCTGGATGGTGGGTGCAGGGTGGCTAATTAAAGGCCACTATGGCAGTCACCACTGTCTAAAACACAAATGAAAACTCCTGACATTCCCTGACAGGGTTTATAGACTTTTCTTTGTTCTCAAGGGATGAATGAAAAACAGAATGGGACCTGCAGGAGGTGGCGGCGGCGGCTGAGGCCAAGGGAATGGCGGACGGAGTGGACCACATAGACATTTACGCGGATGTGAGTGAAGAGTTCAACCAGGAAGCTGAATATGGTGGGCATGATCAGATAGATTTGTATGATGATGTCATATCTCCACCTGCAAATAATGGAGATGCCCCAGAAGACCGGGATTACATGGATCCTCTCCCACCAACTGTTGGTGATTATGTGGGTAAAGGAGCGGCACCAAATGTTGTCTATACATATACTGGAAAGAGAATTGCATTATATATTGGAAATCTAACATGGTGGACAACAGATGAAGATTTAACTGAAGCAGTTCATTCTTTGGGAGTAAATGGTATTTTGGAGATAAAATTTTTTGAAAATCAAGCAAATGGCCAGTCAAAAGGGTTTGCCCTTGTTGGTGTTGGATCTGAAGCATCTTCAAAAAAATTAATGGATCTGTTGCCTAAAAGAGAACTTCATGGTCAGAATCCTGTTGTAACTCCATGCAATAAACAGTTCCTGAGTCAATTTGAAATGCAATCCAGGAAAACTGCACAATCAGGACAAATGTCTGGGGAAGGTAAAGCTGGTCCTCCAGGAGGCAGTTCACGTGCAGCATTTCCACAAGGTGGTAGAGGACGGGGCTGTTTTCCAGGGGCTGTTACTGGTGGGGACAGATTTTTGGGGCCAGCAGGACCAGGAGGGCCACCCCCACCTTTTCCAGCTGGACAGACTCCACCACGTCCACTCTTAGGTCCTCCAGGCCCACCTGGTCCACCAGGTCCTCCACCTCCTGGTCAGGTTCTGCCTCCTCCTCTAGCTGGGCCTCCTAATTGAGGAGATCGCCCTCCACCACCAGTTCTTTTTCCTGAACAACCTTTTGGGCAGCCTCCGTTGGGTCTGCTTCCTCCTGGCCCTCCTCCTCCAGTTCCAGGCTACAGCCCCCCTCCTGGTCCACCATCTCCACAAGAGGGACCACCTCCACCTCCAGGCCCTTTTCCACCTCATCCACCTGGTCCACTTGGGCCACCCCTTACACTTGCTCCTCCTCCACATCTTCCTGGACCGCCTCCAGGTGCCTCACCACCAGCTCCACATGTGAACCCGGCTTTCTTTCCTCCACCAACTAACAGCAGCACACCAACACAGATAGCCAAGGTCCACCACCAACAGATCCATATGGCCGACCTCCACCATATGATAGGGGTGACTATAGCCTCCCTGGAAGGGAAATGGACACCATTGAGTGAAGCTGAGAACACCATTGAGAAGCAAGAATACCACTGAATGAAGCTGAGTTTGAGGAAATCATGAATAGAAATAGGGCAATCTCAAGCAGTGCTATTTCAAGAGCTGTGTCTGATGCCAGTGCTGGTGATTATGGGAGTGCTATTGAGACATTGGTAACTGCAATTTCTTTAATTAAATGATCCAAAGTATCTGCTGATGATCGTTGCAAAGTTCTTATTAGCTCTTTGCAAGATTGCCTTCATGGAATTGAGTCCAACTCATATGGTTCTGGATCAAGACGTGAACGATCAAGAGAGAGGGACCATAGTAGATCACGAGAAAAAAAGTCGGCGTCATAAATTGCGTAGTAGAGATCGTCATGACGATTATTATAGAGAAAGAAGTAGAGAATGAGAGAGGCACCAGGATCATGACCGAGAGCGTGACCGAGAGCGAGAGTATCGTCATCATTAGTAGCTGAAGGAAGAGGATCACCTTCCAAGACAAAGCAGTCTTCATGGGGGGAAAATGATGTTTGTCTAGCAGTTTGCTTCTTGTGATTGAATTGAACCTGTAAGGATTCATGGATAAAATGAACAGGAATAGATCTGAATAAAGCAAATCTGCATAAATGGTAACCAGTAGCTCTTTTATTTATGTTGCTTAACTGTTTTATTTGAAGGAAACCTGTGTGATTTAAAGTTATAGCTTTTGAAACTTTATTACTGGTTATATACATTTGGCCATTATAATGTGCAAGCAATTGGGAAAAAAAGTCAAGTAAATGCTTGTTTTTATAGTAGTTTGTTCTTGTTAAAAATGTTCATATGATAATGTCTGTAAAAAGCACCACTTTGATTACAATAGATGTAGTGTTGTAATAAACTGTTTAATGGGGAAAAACCAGAATGGGATTCTCAACCATTTGTGGGGCTCCAGCTGGCTACATATTAAGGCCTGTTCTTGTGCACATTTTTAAACTGATGGGCAAGATTAGATCAAGGAAAGTTCAGAGTTCAAATGGTCATTATTCAAACACTCTAAAACACCCTGCAACTACACAGCTAGCATGTAGGGCCTTCTAAGTTCTCTATCTCTGTATTTTATTTCCTGCCGACTTTGAACCTGCTGATTTTTCTACTTGTGTTGAAATCAAAACTCACTGCTTATGGCACTCCAGCCAAGATTTCTTTTTAAGTCTTAGAGGGCTTTCAAATTAATGGCTATACAAATGATATCAGCTCCATGGTAACCAACAACCTAGATACCTTTAGGAAATATAAATTCAGGTTTACATGACTAAAACTTGCTTGCAGTGATGGAACACTTAGGAGAGAAATTAATAGTCTAAAAGAAAAAGAACTCGATCAATGTGAGCTCAGTTTATAAATGTTAGGTTCTCAGATCTTACCTGGTACACTTTACATGTTTCAAGTCTCAACTGTCCTCCAGTTTCTGCCTGCTTTTGGTCACTCTCTGGTACCTTCAAATAATTTTGTTTTGGTTTGGTTTGGGGTTTTTTTTAGAGATAGAGTCTCACTCTGTCACCCAGACTGGAGTACAGTGGTGCAATCATAACTCACTGCAGCCTTGAAATTCTGAGCTTGAATGATCCTCACACCACAGCTTCCTAAGCAGCTAGGACCACAGCAAGCACCACCATGCATGGCTAATTTTTCTCTATTTTTTGTATAGATGGGGTCTTTCTTTGTTGCCCACACTTGTCTTGAATTTCTGGCCTCAAGCAATACTCCTGCCTCAGCCTCCCAAAGTATTGGGATTACAGGCATGAGCCACTGTGCCAGACTTTTTCTTGCTATCTATGGGAGGGTTGATCTTATCAAGCTATTCTTCCGTTAATTGAAGCTACAATCATGATAGTCTTTTTTTTTTTTTTTAATGAGACAGAGTCTCACTTTGTCACCCAGCCTAGAATTCCATGGCATCTGCCTAGCTCACAGCAACCTCAAAATCCTGGACTCCAGCGATCCTCCTGCCTCAGCCTCCCAAGTAGCTGGGACTACAGGCATGCGCCACCATGTCCAGCTAATTTTTTCTATATATTTTTAGTGGGCCAATTAATTTCTTTCTATTTTTAGTAGAGACAGGGTCTCGCTCTTGCTCAGACTGGTCTCAAACTCCTGACCTTGAGCAATCTGCCTGCCTCGGCCTCCCAGAGTGCTAGGGTTACAGGCGTGAGCCACCACGCCTGGCCATGTTATTCTTTTTTAAAGCCTTTTTTTTTTCAGCATGTTATGGGGGTACAAATGTTAAGGTTACGTATATTGCCCATACCCCTTTCCCCCTCAAGTCAGAGCTTCAAGCGTGACCATCCCCCAAACGTTCCACATCTCACTCATTATGTTTGTATATACCAATCCCCTCCTCCCCCCTCCCACCTGCCCAACACCCAATAAATGTTATTCCTATATGTCCACTTAGGTGTTGATCCGTTAATACCAATTTGCTGGTGAGTACATGTGGTGCTTGTTTCTCCATTTTTGAGATACTTCACTTAGTAGAATGGGTTCCAGCTCTATCCAAGAAAATACAAGAGGTGCTAGATCACCATTGTTTCTTAAAGCTGAATAGTACTCCATGGTATACATATACCACATTTTATTAATCCACTCATGTATTGATGGGCACTTGGGTTGTTTCCACAACCTTGCAATTGTGAATTGTGCTGCTATAAACATTCAAGTGCAGGTGTCTTTTTCATAAAGTAACTTTTGAACTTTTGGGTAGATGCCCAGTAGTGGGATTGCTGGATCAAATGGTAGATCTAATTGTATCGCTTTAAGGTATCTCCATATTGTTTTCCACAGAGGTTGAACTAGTTTGCAGTCCCATCAGCAGTGTAGGAGTGTTCCTATCTTGCTGCATCCACGCCAACATTTATTGTTTGGGAACTTTTTGATAAAGGCCACTCTCACTGGAGTTAAGTGATATCTCATTGCAGTTCTGATTTGCATTTCCCTGATGATTAGAGATGTTGAGCATTTTTTCATATGTTTGTTGGCCATTATTCTGTCTTCTTTTGAGAAGTTTCTGTTCATGTCCTTTGCCCACTTTTTGACAGGGTTGTTTGATTTTTTCTTGCTGATATTCCTGAGTTATAAATAGATTCTAGTTATGAGCCCTTTATCAGATGTGTAGCTTGTGAAAATTTTCCCCCATTCTGTGGGTTGTCTGTTTGCTCTCTTGACAGTTTCTTTGGCTGTGCAGAAGCTTTTTAATTTGACCAGGTTCCATTTATTTATTTTTGTTGCTGTTGTGATTGCCTTTGGGGTCTTCTTCATAAATTCTTTGCCTAGGCCAACGTCTAGGAGAGTATTTCCAACATTTTCCTCTAGAATGCTAATAGTTTCAAACCTAATGTTCAAGTCTGTTACCCAGCATGAGTTGATTTTTGTGAGAGGTGAAAAGTGTGGGTCCTGTTTGAGTCTTCTACATGTGGCTATCCAGTTTTCCCAGCACCATTTATTGAATAAGGATTCTTTCCCCCAGTGTATTTTTTGTGTGCTTTGTTGAAGATTAGATGACTGTATGAGGATAGCTTTATATCTGGTTTCTCTGTTCTGTTCCACTGGTCAATGTCCCTGTTCTTGTGCCAGTCCAAAGATGTTTTAATGACTATAGCCTTGTAGTATAGTTTGAAATCTGGTAAATTGATACCTCCTATTTTGTTTTTATTGCCTAGGATTGATTTTGCTATATGGGGTCTTCTCTGGTTCCATACCAGTGTAAAAATGTTTTTTTTTTCCTATATCTGCTACAAATGATGATGGTATTTTCATAGGGATTGCATTGACTCTGTAGGTCACTTTGGTAGTGTAGATATTTTAACAATGTTGATTCTGCCGACCAATGAGCATAGTATGGTCTTCCACCTGTTTACATCCTCTGCTACTTTCTTCTTCAGTGTTTCATAGTTCTCGCTGTAGAGGTCTTTTATCTCCTTAGTTAAATATATCCCTAGGTACTTTATTTTCTTTGTTGGTATTTTGAAGGGAATTGAGTCTTTGATTTGGTCCTCACTTTGACTGTTGTTGGCATATATGAATGCCTTTGATTTCTGTGTGTTGATTTTGCATCCTGAGACTTTACTAAATTCATTTATCAATTCAAGGAGTCTCTTGGTTTAGTCCTTGGGGTTTTCTAGGTATAATACCATGTCATCAGCAAAGAGCAAGAGTTTGATCTCTTCTGCTCCCCTTTGGATACCCTTAATTCTGCTCTCTTGTCTGATTGCTATAGCAAGGACTTCCAGCACCATGTTGAATAGAAGTGGAGATAGTAGGCAACCTTGTCTTGTTCTAGTTCTAAGTGGGAATGCTTTCAATTTTTCCCCATTCAGTATGATGTTGACTGAGAGTTTGTCATATATGACTTGTATCACTTTTAAGTAAGCCCCATCAATGCCTATTTTCTTGAGCATTCTTATCATAAAAGGGTGTTGAATTTTGTCAAATGCTTTTTCTGCATCTATTGAGAGGATTATATGGTCTTTGTTTTTGCTTCTTTTTATAGTGAATTACATTTATGGATTTGCGTAGGTTGAACCATCCCTGCATCCCTGGGATGAAACCCACTTGGTTGTGATGAATTATTTTCTTGACAAGCACCTGGATTCGATTGACCAGGATTTTGTTGAGAATTTTTGCATCTATATTCATAAGGGATATTGGTCTGTAGTTTTCTTTTTTTTTGCATCCTTTACTGGCTCTGGTATCAGAGTTATGTTCGCTTCATAAAATGTGTTGGTGAGGTTTCCATCCTTCTCGATGTTGTGGAATAATTTTTGCAGGATAGGCACCAGTTCTTCTTTGTAAGTGTGGTAAAATTTGTGTGTGAAACCATCTGGTCTGGGACTTTTCTTTTTAGGAAGGTTTTTTATTGTTGTTTCAATTTCAGTACTTGATATCGGTCTGTTCAGGAATTCTATTTCTTCTGGTTGAGCCTAGGGAGACTATGTGTTTCTAAGAAATTGGCTATGGGACCCAAAAACAACAGTGTAGCCTGCTCCTCCCAGCAAGCACCACCTACTGACAGGGAGGTCATTCTGCACACCTTTTTATGGCATCTACTGACTCATCATACAGAGTGTGGTCGAATCTCACCCAGAAACACCACCTACCAGCTCAGAGACTAAACAGGGCATGCCATTATCCAAACAAAACCATAAGAGTAAGAAGCAACAACTGATCCAGATGGGAAGAAATCAGCAAAGGAACTCTGGAAATATGAAGACTCAAACAGAAAGCATGCCCCCAAAGTGGAGCCCAAGCTGGGTCTATGTCTCTCAGCCTTAGGGTCTGCTCCATTCTCCTGGGATCACCATGCCAGCAGCACCTGGGAGGGCTGGCGGGTAGGGAGCTCACCATCTGAGTTCCCCTTAGTCAGCTGTAGGGCCCCAAAAGGGAAGGTCCTGTTCCCTGGAGATGCCTCTGGCTGATGGCTGTATTGTCTCTCTTGGCAGCCACGGATAGAGATGGGGGAGGGGAGAAGGAGGTAATATGGCGCCTGCCTCGCGGCTGGGGTCTGTGCACACGGAGGTGCCCCGAGGGAGTTGGGAGCCTGGTGCCACGTCCACTACAGGCTTACCGCTCACTGGTGATGACCGTCTCTGGGCTGGTGTTCGCAGGTCTCTCCAACTGCTGGGGAGTCCCCCAGCAGTCTGAGATGCAGTGAGGAGAGAGTTAACCGCTTCACCTACCCTTGCCGCTGGTCTCCAGGCTGCTTGGGAGGTCCTGCTTCCAGTTCTCCTCCGCAACCTCCTCCCATGGAGTCTCCTTGTAGTCTCAGGTACCCCTCCTTCCGACCCTCGTCCGATGTATGCTTGTCTGCTTGCTTATTTCTTCTACTGTCTTCTAAAATCTGTCTTTTTTGCAGAGACACTCTGGCTGGCGGTGTTTCTTGTCTGCCATCTTGCTCCACACCCTAAAGGCTTTTTTATAATAGTGGGAAATCTCCCCTTATACAGAAATATATGTAAAAGAATAATGAATCCATAAATATCTGTCAGCCAGCTTCAACAACTGTAAACTCATCACAAATTACCTTTCAAATATGCTACCCCATGATTTGGCCCCATCCAGATTTAAATGGCAATATTCTGATTTTTTTCATTTTTTTCTTGATTTATTAGTTGATCTTATTCTAAAGAGAGGAACTTTTCTTCATCAAGCATTTTGTTGCCCTCAAATATACTTTGTATAGAAAAGGCAAGATAAAATCTTCGTTCTTGCCCTTTATTTACCTGTTTTCAGATCTTTGAACTGTTTCTCTGGCATTCCAAGTGGCTAATGAAGTTTCTTTTATTGTTTGTTTTTGGGTATTATTATGAAATTCTGGATTCTAACATGGTTGATGAGTTTTATTTCATTGATAATATCCTTTTGAATCATAAATTATCCCAATTTGGGCCAATGAGAGCCCCTTCAAGTTGGCTTCTATGTGCTTTTGACATAATCTAAATAGTTGTTGATAGTGTTTTCTTTCTGGTATGATGAGATGTTCCAGCCTCATTTCATACATTTTCTTCACTAGACCTGAAATCAGCCACTTCTGCAAGGACCTCTGACTGCTTTTAGTGTAAATGATGTTTAGAAACTACAACCTGGGTATCAGCAGTTCTTATCATTCCAGGGTTGATCGTTGTTTCTAGGCCTTTTCAGGACACAGTTAGGAAATGTGTTTTTAAAAATACAATATACATAATGAGTCTATACTAAATTTCCAAATCAAATTCAAGATTACAGACTTTTTACTTAACTTATTTTACATTTTTCTTTCTCCTACATTGAAAAATCTTAATTTCTAATGCCATTAACATAATTAAATATTTTTTGAATACTTATCTTACTTTGGGTTCCACTAGAAGCAGATTATGAAATAAGGATTCAAGTGTGAGTAGTTTATTAGAGAGACAATCACAGCAAACATTGGAGTAGCGAGGAAGAAAAGCAGGGAGGTGAGGTAGTGGGGAAGAAAACTAGAAAAGGTAAAGAAGCCAACAAAAAGTACATTATATAGCAAGGTGCTGATGTGGGAAATGGAGCTCTACTTTCTGGCAATTCTGGAACAGTATATCCCACACTGAGTTATTCCATGTGAGGGCAGAGTAAACTAGGATATTTATATATATTTTTTTTTCTTTTACTTAAAAAATTTAATTGCTTTCTTTTTTTCTTATTTTTATTCCTAAATGTAAGAATGTGTTCTGTAATGTAAACTAGGATATTTATCCCCCAACTCCTGCTCTGCAATTCCATTTTTCTTTATGAATGAGTTGATTATTCTCTTATGGCCAGGAAAGGGCCCACAGGCCTCCTGAGCAGGCAGTTCTCAGAGCCTGGAGATGAGTGTTGAGTAGAAGTGAGCAATACACAACAGCTTCTGCCGTAGTGCAGCCTTCGCCCCACCCAGACCCATAGTTCCCCATAGTAAGTCTACTTTGTCTTGTCTTCCAGGTAGTGGCCAGTCTACTGTTTACTACAGGACAATCATTAGAACAAGGTATTTCCCCACTTCTCTTGATCTACAGGCTGTAATTTATATTAATCATCAACCTTCTCTAACAATCCTGCTAAATTCCTCTCACCCTTGGCCAGTGGTCTGTCTTGTCTAGGTTGCTTGCTTGGTAGACTAATCCAGACCTTCATCTCTCTTCACCATACCAGGCCATGTCTGCTGTTTGGGCATTGTCTCATCACTGGGCATAAAGTATCAGGAAGCTCATCAGCAAATCTGAATTACAGGTATATCCATTCCTACTTTCATTAAGTAGTAATATTCCTATCTTATGATACTCAGGATCAATTACCCTGGCCATTACGGTAACTTCTATTAGCCTGAGAACTTCTGTAACCATGGCTTTAAGTTTGGTAGAACCCTTGCTCTATCCTTATGCCTGAATTAGGACCTCTAATCCCACAGAGTGCAGAATTGTGGTTACGAGAAGTACAAATTCCCATGTATGTCACTGAGAATAAAGGTAAGACCACTCCTACTTCTACCCCTTATTTCCCAGATCCTTTTATCCTAGGACATAGAATACAAGCCCATAATGCAAGGACATAGACCAATATAATGTCTATCAGTTTGAAGTATATGCCTCACGTTGAAGTACATCTCAGATTCCCAGGGTGTCATCCCTCAGCTAGTGCCTTAACTATGCCTTCAAGAAGTCATTCCTACATTTTTTTAGGTCAGAAGCTTCTTAAATATAATACATGGTTAGGATCACTCGGATCCAATGTGCTCATGTGCCCATTGTCACATTTCTTTTCTTAGAACGTGGGTCCCTTGATCCAAGGCTGTGTTACAGTTGTGTCCTATGTCAGTAATTCAGACCCTCTGTGCTTTTGGTAACAGTGCTGGCCAAGATACTAAAATCAACAAAGAATAATCCATTCCAACAATATCTATTCCAGAAAGAGCATATTTTTGCTTCCTCTAGGGTGGAGGGGTCCAATGTAATTTGGATAGTGCCGAAACGCAACTAAGATAACTCTTAGAATCTTGGACAAAGCTATGACACACACCTAGTGGCTTCTTTCCCACATAGGGATTGATCCTGAGAGCCTTTCCTAATAAACTTCTGGTGTTTGGTGTCCATCCCAGCATCATCTGCCAGGGAAACCCAACCTGCAACAGCCGATTATTGGTTATTATCTCTCAGCTCCAAACCCATTCATCCACACCCTGCTACGTGATGCTGGGTTGGGGTTCTGCAGACCACATTTCTGCTTTGCCAGCTGTATAGACCTTGCCAGTAAGGAGGCTGGAGCTCTGACATCCAATACACTAGATACTAGCCACATGTGGCTTATTGAGTAATTGAAGTGTAGCCAGGTGGAATTGAGGTATGCTGTAAGTTTAAAATATATGATGGATTTTGAAGACTTAGCACACACAAAAAATCTAAACTATTTCTTTTCTGTACAGAATAGATGTTAAGATAATAATTTGGATATATTGGTCTAAATAAAATACACTGTTAAAATTAATTTCACTTGTTTCTTTTTCCTTTTTAATGTGGCTACTAGAAGAGTTAAAATTACATATGTGGCGTGCATGTGTGGCTTGCATTACGTTTCTATTGAACAGAACTGGGCGAGAGGAAGCCTGGAAGGCTAGAAGAAGAAGAAAGGACTTGATCTTTCCTTTCTGCGTCCTAGTCCCATGAGCATTCAAAGTACTACTTCTTCGCCCAGCAGTGGCAGTTCCTTCCAGGAGCAGCAGTTGATTCCAGGTTTCAGTTTTTCCCACACTTTCAGATCTAGCCTCTTTATACCCCCACAGAGAAACCACCACCCAGATGACTGGAGCCCCTCCCTGGAAGACTGGACCCTAATCCCAAACGGCCCCTCTTCTGAGCTGTTACTTACCCACTGAAAGCATCTCCCACCTCACCGGTCTGAGTTGCAGCTCTTTGGGTCCCCTCCTCCATGCTTCTAAGTTTTGATAACTCTTACCCCTTCTCTTTGCCATCCATTTGTGTGTCTATAAAGGACTACCTGAGGCTGGCTGATTTATACAGAAAAGAGGTTTATTTGGCTCGTGGTTCTGCAGGCTGTGCATGAAGCATGGCACTGGGATCTGCTCCTGGTGAGGGCTGCTCCCACTTGGTGGAAGGTGAAGGGCAGCTGCACACAGAGACCACGTGGCGAACACGGAAGCAAGAGGGAACGGAAGGAGGTGCCAGGCTCTTTTTGACGATCAGCTCTGGGGGGAACTAACGGAGCAAGAATTTACAACCACTAGGACAATCAGCACCAAGCTGTTCATGAGGGATCATCCTCCGTGACCCAAACACCTCCCATGCTGCCCCACCTCCAACACTGGGGATCACCTTTCAACAAGAAATTTGGAGGGATCAAATATCCAAACCATAGCAGGGTGATAGCTGCTTCCTGTAACTGCCACTTCCGTGACATCTTTAGTGTTCTCTTTTTGCCATTTCAGTTACCTAGTTGACAGCTTCATCCCTAGTTAACAGTCCATTCATTAAATTCTCCCTTTACAGTAGCTTGTGTGATTTCTATCTTATAATGGATCCTGACTGACACATCATTCCACGGCAAATTGGGGACCCAGTGTGCTGTCTGGCGCTCTGCCATTAGGGAATTCCTCAGTGCTGTCTTTCAGGACCACTCCTGAGTAGAGCTGGAGTGTGGCTGTGTCCATTCTCAGCTTGCATCAATGGCTGAGCTGACCAATTCATGAACCAAGCTTGAGATTGTGCCCTTTGTCCATCTTCTGTTTATAAGGACATACATCCCCATGAGGACAGAGGGAGTTGAGGGAAAGGAGTCAATGCCACAGAATATCTTGATCTAATACTGATTATACCATTTTCATCTTAATAGTGGTTGCCGCTATATTTGCTCAGCCTATGACTTGGTGGAACTGACTAAACCCAGCTCACAATGTACATCAACAACCACATAATCACTTGATGGTGCATGATAAGGTTTTCAGTCTCTTCTAGGGCTCAGTAGTGCCAGGAGCTCCTTTCCAAATGAGAAATAGATCTCTGCTAAACACGGCTTGGCATTACTTTAGAACTGCATCTCTGCAAGGAGAGTTTGCCAGAGACCCCACACAGCATCCTTACATATTCCCTCTAGCACGTGGGTTCTTCTGGCTGATATGGTCCAAGCTGCAGGCTGTTTATACCATAGCCTGAAATTACTGCAATTCCCTCTTTCTTGCTCTGGGCTGCACTAAAAACTGGCTGCTTCCAATTCAGGCAAAAAATAGGCCGGAGAGTATTCCCAAGTGTGGTATATTCTGTCTCCAGGGATCAAAATAGACCTACCGGTACTGTGCCTTTAGCTGTAGAAAGTACAAGGCGCAACAATTTGTTCTTTACCTTGAAGGAATGTTCCAACATACACTAGGCTACAGGATCCCTGAAACTTTCACTAATGTGGCAAGACTCTAAATCTTTGTAGAAATTCCCCACCATCTGGTATACATGACAGAGGACTTGCCACTTACTACTTACCAGTTCCAATTAACATATTGAGAACTAGTGTGATGTTCTGCAGCATATTCAGGTGATCAAAGTCCCTTTGGATTATACTGTGGTAGGTAGACCTAGAGCAAGAGGCCTGGTGCTGGACCATGAATGTGTACTACTGTCCTTGCCAGGTGAACTTGAAGTGCTTTTGATTCTCCTTATTGATATGAATTTCAAAGAATTCAGTTCCATTAAAGATATAACATCTGGCATAGTGGCTCTGATTGGAACTAAAACTTGATTAAGTTTACTAATCTACAAATAACTGCCGTGACCCTTCAGGTGTTTTTCAGGACCATACTGGTGAATTAGATGAGGACATGATATGGACCAGCACCTTCACATCCTTTAAGACTTTTCTCCCTTTCTTCCCAGGATGTGGTATTGCTTCTGATTTCTTATTTCGATAAAGAAGTGGTGTCTTCAGGGACTTCCTACCATACTGATTCTATCTCAAAGGGCTAAGCAACCCATCTAAGAATTCTGCAAGCAGCTAAATATATCTGTCCTGACAATGAACTCAGGGACTGAGGGAATGACCACAGGGTTAGGTCCACATATCCAATAGACCCACTGTCAGAGAGACATGTACAATGACCCCATTTATCAACTTCCTTGCACTGTAGAGTTCTTTTCTTGCCTAGATTAAATGAAATAATTTACATAAAATGCTCAGCACAAAAGCTCCCTATCTGTGTTTTTCAGCATACAGTGAAAGCTCTGACAAACAATGTTATAATTTTTGCTTTTAACAATCATATATATTTTAAGGAATTTGAGATGAAAATAGTTTATTCTGTTTACCCAGATATTTCTTATTTCTGATGCTCTTCTTCAAATTCTAAACTTCCAGATTTCCCTTCTGCCTGAAGAATTTACATTAGCATGTGTTTTAAAGTAGGTCTACTGGAGATGAATTCTTTTCATTTTCCTTCACTGAGAGTGTCTTTATTTTCCCTTCATTCTTGATGAGTATTTTCAATAGATATAGAATTCTAGGTTGACAGTATTTTTCACTCAGCACTTTAAAAATCTTGTTTCACTGCCTTATGGTACTCCAACTGGCAAATCTATGGAGACAGAAAGTAGATTAGTGGTCCCCAGTGACTGGGGAAGGCAAAAATGGGGACTGACTGCTGACGGGGATGGGGATTATTTTGGGGGTGATGAAATGTTCTAGAATCAGATAGTGGTGATGGTTGCACAACTTTGTAAATATATCAAAAACCACTAAATTGTACAGTTTTAAATGGTGAGTTTGATGGGATGGGAATTATATCTTTTTAAAAAGACCTTTGCAGACAAAATTTTAAAATTTTATACAAAAACATAGAATTATTCCTAAACAAGTGGAGGAATAGTCCATGTTCTTAGAAGGGAAAGTTCAGTGTCACAAAGATGAGCTTTTCCCCCAAAATCAATGCTCTTACATTCAAAATCCCAGCAGGACATTTTATGAAACTAACAGTGGTTCCATGAAATGATCGATAGAAATTTTTGTCTTTTAGAATATCTTTGAATAGTTTAAATCATATTGGAAATATCTGAATTAGTAAGTTTTTAAAAATTGATGTGAATCTACCTTGTCATGGTGCCTTATTTATGGAGGATCTTTAACAGCCTTCTAAATTTATTAAGCTTTTACACATTTTCTTCAGTTCATTTTGGCAATTTATATTTTGTTAGAAAATCATTTCCTCTTACCATTCAAATTTCTTACCGTAATATTTCCTTGTATTTTTTTAAGCTACCTGTGGTTATTTCACTTTTTTCATTCCACTTTTGTTCTCTTTCTTCATCATCCAGTTTCATGGAGTATTTATCTTTAAAACGGTCTTGTCAAAATGCTTTCTTTTAAAGTTATTTGCCACTACCCATTTTTGTTTTCTAGTTCATTAACTTCAGTTTTTATCTTTACTGCTTTCTAGATTTGTCTGATGGATCTTTTTCCTAGTTTCCTAAGGCGATGTGAGGCACTGGAGCCTGAGTGGAGGGAAAACAGGGCGTGCTAAGTCTGAGAAGGCACCAAGAGCTGCGTGGGGAGCCACTGCTGTCCCTCCCCCTCTGCTACATGGCTGGCAGCGAGAAGGGCTATGGACGGCCTTCAGAGGACCAGCACTCCGGTGTGGAACACCACTCCAGCACCCTACCCTTCCACCCCAAGCTCTGGCACATCTCTGACAGGAGAGAAAGAGGTAGGCAGTACAACTTTCCATGGAGCTTATTTCTGACAAAGACCCAACTCTGTGGCAGATGTCCTAATCCCTGTGTCATAATGCAATTGTGAATTCATAGCTCTCCCCTCACTCATATTATTCATGCCATGCCTTGGGAAGCAGAGAAATCAGAGCCAATGAACCATCTAGAGCCAAGCCATGGGGATTCAATTTTGTGTAAGAGATATGCTAGGGGTGGCTGGGTATCTCCCTGGACTTCTCAGGTCTTGGGGGAAGAGGGGACATTAAAGCAGTGAGTGCCTTTGTACAAAGCCACAGAGAAAGGCAACAGTCTTAACTAATGTATGCATTTCCCATTTAATTCTAATGACAGACCAACGGCCATTTAGTTTTAATTGTAATCGAGGATATCGAAGAAACTATTGAATGGAAGTTGATACAGAAGAAGAAGGAGAAAAATAAGGTGAGTAGAATTCTACGTTAAGAGAGATTCAGAACTTCGATGTGTATGTCATGAGGGAGTGGGATTTTGCCTCTTACGAATCCAGAGGCTAATGAGCAATTAACTCAATACCCGCTCGTTTTTCCTCCATCCCCTTCTCCACCTGGGCTGTCTATATCCAGGTCTACTGAGACCTAGAGGATGACAGGAAAGAATGAAAGCCAGCAAGAAGTGCACAGGACGGAGAGATGAGAATGTGAGAACTCAATTAGGGAGTAGAATGTTCAGAATATGGGAAGGCTGGAAGCAGAATCTGTGGTCAGGATATGGAAAACCCACCATTAGTATCAAAATACATGGTCGTAGCAGAGAGGAAGCAGCCAGTGGTGGTTTGGGACTGGAGTTAGTGGAGAGTAACCAGGCAAAAGGTTATGAGGCCAAACCTTCCAAACCCAATGAGCACTGAAGAGGTGGAGTGTGACTAACAAGCTCCCTTGGTCCCTAATGCACCCTTCTAGATACTAATGGTTTTTCTTCAATCCGTGCACTGGGGAAGTACCCAATAGAAGGATGAAACTGTGACTCAGAGCAAGTTGATGTGTTCAAAGTGGCAGAGGAGGGTCGCCAACAGGTCTCCTGACCCTAAGTTAGTGTCCTGCTAACTCCCCTGAGCTCTCTAAGGAAGGGCTGACTTTTAAGAGACAGAATCTGGGCTCCTTCCAGGAAAATCCTAGAAGTTAGTAGCAGGAAGTTCCTCTTGTCTCTGCCTAGAGAATACAACTAAAAAGAAATAAAGCAGCCATAATTATCCAGGCCTGGTGGCGAGGCACCCTGGTGCGCAGGACGCTGCTGCACATGGCCCTCAGGGCCTGGATAATCCAGTGCTGGTGGAGGACGACACTGTCGAGGATGCTGGAGAAGAACCGGCGGGCAGCTCTGATCAGCTTCATAACCACAGAGAGGGCAGTGATCAAGCTCCAGTCTTTGGTCCGTATGTGGCGCATCCACTGGCGATACTGCCAGGTGCTCAATGCCCTCAATGTCATCCAGTGCCACTGGCAGTGCCACAACTGCCAGACCTGCGCTCTCCTCCGGGGCCACTGTGTGGCCACAGCCACTCACCTGCAGTTCCACATTGAGATTATCAACTGCTAAGGGCAGGCAAGAAGGGGCACTGTGTTTTTTGATCCCCAATAAAGGTCTAACCTGCTCCGGCGTGTCTCATGGTGTCCCTCAACTAATGGGAATCTTGAGACTTCGGTCTTGTTGCCTCCTCTTCTCCCCAGGAAGAATTTCAGTGAGGTTTCCCCTCTGTGTCCATGGACCCTGTTTTGGACTGTCAGTGGCCATATGCTACTTACTCAGTCATGAAAACAGAAACTGCAGCCCCGTCGGCCCTGATATATGACAAAGCCAGAAGTCCCAGTTCCATCCCCAGCCCCATTTCTTTCTTTTCACCCAGGGATCTGGGAGGCAAGTGGGCTGCATCCTCCTGAGGACTCAGGGCACCTCTGCATGTAAGGGCGGACCATGAGGCTCTGCTCTGTCAGCCTGGCGTCAGGGTCAGCTGGGGGCTGGGCTGCCTCATTTCCTCTTGGGCAAGCACCTACAGAGAACGCCCACATCGGGCTGATCCTCCTGGGAGCAGTGCAGCCACTGCTGAAGGACAGGAGTCTGTCCTCGGTGGTGGGTAGGGCTGGGGCTGGCATGCCAATGGGTAGGTGATGACCCTGCGGACTAGCAGAAAACAGAAGTTCACAACACCCCAACTCTTTCTCTGCAATTTTCTCACCAGAACGCCTCTCCCCAAGGGCTGGCGGCAGACGGGGTTCCCTCGGATATTACCCCACCTTGACTCTTATCTCAATTCTTGGTGATTTTATCATTGGCCAAGGTGACCCTACCAGTCTCTTTAATTCTTACCTCAAATAAACCTTTTCTGCTCCCCTCTCATGGCCATACTAAAGCAGCACTGTTCCACAGAACCTTGTGTGACGATGGAAATGTTCTCCCTCTGTGCTGTCCAATATGGTCGCCTCCAGCCGTGTATTGCTTGGAGCACCTGAAATGTCCCTAGTGCATCTGAGGAATTGGATTTTTAATTTCATTTAAATTTAAATCACCACTGGACAGTGAGGCTCTAGACCTCACCATCACCAATAATTGTACTATTGCTCAAATTGCTTTTGCTAATGTTGCATCCTTTGGTTATGTTCCTTCCTTCCATTTCACCTTTTCAATAACCCCAATAGAATATTTTTTCAGATGTGATAAGATCTTCCAAAGTAATGGCCCTAATAATTATTTTTTACAGCCATCACCCCGAATATGCCCTTGACTCTTTATCCAGTTCAGATTCTGTGGCTAATTATTATAATCTCTCCCCTGTACAACTTCACTCCCTTGCCCTCCTCTCTCTCTGCAAATAGGTATGAGACAAAACCAACCATCTCCCTGTTCTGAGCCTGCAGAACACCAGAGCTGGAAGAAAACAAGCCACCACAAGGCATGGTCTCACTTTATATTCATAATTACATATCTCAACATGATACATTTCCCAATAAATTTTTCTAATATGTATACATTATCCATTTTCTGAGTTAAATAATTCATACAGCCTCCTCTCCAAATGTTTGTTATTTAGGCTGACATTTATGTGTTAAAAACAGGACCTGAAAAGATCACTATCAGAAGGAATGGGTGATTCTTAGAAACAGCGAGGGCCTTTCGAGCTCTCCCACCAGGCCACCTTTCCTGCCCTGGCAAGTCTTCTTTCAGGTTGAGCCTCCCTCCCCCCATTTGGTAGAGGTTTGTTTACATGATTGGGATCTGGTTTGGATAAGGCCACCTTAATAAAGAACCATACGTTCCTCCTCCTCCTCAGATGATAAAATACTTTTTGTTTTTTCTGGTATAAGTTCCTTCCAGTAAAAGACATGTGTCTCTCCTGATTGAGTACTCTTGGTTTCTACAGAATTTACATTCTATCTGGGAGGCATGTCTTTTCTGGTTTGCATGCGTAGTTTAACACTTCGATCTACAAGCCTAGGTTAAAATTTTTGTGAACATTCTTATCCTGATTTCTTTTGACTTGGTTTGACTCATTTCCCTTGCTTGTTTCTAAAAATCTTCCAAAAGCAAAAATAAATGTTCTAGATGGTGGGTGCAGGATGGCTATTAAAAGTCACTAGGGGCCGGGCGCGGTGGCTCAAGCCTGTAATCCTAGCTCTCTGGGAGGCCGAGGTGGGCGGATCGTTTGAGCTCAGGAGTTCGAGACCAGCCTGAGCAAGAGCGAGACCTCATCTCTACTATAAACAGAAAGAAATTAATTGGCCAACTAATATATATAGAAAAAAAAATTAGCCGGGCATGGTGGCGCATGCCTGTAGTCCCAGTTGCTTGGGAGGCTGAGGCAGCAGGATCGCTTGAGCCCAGGAGTTTGAGGTTGCTGTGAGCTAGGCTGACGCCATGGCACTCACTCTAGCCTGGGCAACAAAGTGAGACTCTGTCT
>VSMD01126961.1:0-19651 GCA_008750895.1 Mirza zaza
AGTGCCGTGGCATCAGCCTAGCTCACAGCAACCTCAAACTCCTGGGCTCAAGCAATCCTGCTGCCTCAGCCTCCCAAGTAGCTGGGACTACAGGCATGTGCCACCATGCCCGGCTAATTTTTTCTATATATATTTTAGTTGGCCAATTAATTTCTTTGTATTTATAGTAGAGATGGGGTCTCGCTCTTGCTCAGGCTGGTCTCGAACTCCTGAGCTCAAACGATCCGCCCACCTCGGCCTCCCAGAGAGCTAGGATTACAGGCGTGAGCCACCGCGCCTGGCCTAAATCAATCATTTTTGAAACTCATCACACCTCTGGCCTTCCAGTTGTTCCAGTTAAATACTTAAAACATTTCTTTAATGTAAATGATTTAAATATTAATATCTTTGGCACTCTGCTTCTACTTCATCGTGCCATGCCACCCCTCCTTTAAAACCATGTCGCCCAGCTGTGCTTTCTTCCCACCATCATCCCTTTGACTCTTTGCTCATTGTTTCATACTCACTTAGAAATTGACACCTAACAGATATGTGTCTTCTCTACTCAAGTCCTGCCATCATCCTGAGTGGCATCGATATTCTCAGGACGTCATGTTTGGCATCCTTACATAAGGTACAGAGAACTGCCCTACTGACCTTTACCTGTGTTCCTCCCCACTGTTCATTTCAAAGTCACATTCTCTAAAAATCTGCAATTCCAGTTTCTGACCACAAAGCCCTATCCCTGCCGCTTCTCCCACCTATCCCACCTGTCTCACTTCCTTCCTCCCGACAGAAGCTGTCATCACTGCCTCCCAACTCTGGCTTCCTTCCTGGCATCCCATTTGTGCAGTTTCTTCCTATTTCACTTCTGTCCTTGAGTTAGGCCAAAACCTGGTTTCAACATCCCAATTGCCCTTCCTCAGCACTTTCGTTTCTTTCTACCCTTTGGCCTTCTGCTAATTTTTGACAGTCCTTAGCTTTTGAGTGATCTGACCGTCATTTTTATAACAGTCTGAGCAGGATGTTCCTGGAAAAAAGGCACATAATTAGATGGAATCCATTTAAATTTGTTATTTTCAATTCATCTGGACTTAAGTACCATCCAGTGTTTTGTTTTGTTTTATTTTAATTCATACTTTCCCATGGTATTGACCACTCAAAACTGTTACCTTCTCTTCAAACCTCTATCCATTCTCTTGCTCCCTCTTTCTTAGCAGAGGGCCTGGCTTCCTGCTCCACGCAGGAAATAGAAGCCACTGATATAACTTACCTCCCATATTCTTACCTCCAACCTTGCTGCCTCTTTCCCCAGCTTTCTACCTTTTACTTCTGTCTTAAAGGAAGAAGCACCTTCTCACTTAGTGAAGAAAGGTCCTTCCTTCCATATTCTTGACCTCATTAACGTTTGCTGGCTCTAGGGTTTTAACCAGCGATGTTCACAGCTTCTCAGTCTCTGCTTCCTCTCTCTGGTTCTGTTCTTGTGGAGATTGGCACATGCTGGCTGGGCCCTGGAAGACTCACTAGTGGCTACTTTCTGAATCACACCTGACCAAAACAGAGGGTACAGGGGGCCCTCATCCTTTCCAGCTGATGGTAAAGGGTTAGTGTTCAGATGCCTGGGGAGAGCCCCAAACCACATGTCTTCCCACTGGCATTTACTTTTTTCTTAACTCTTTGTGACTGAGCTTTTGCCTAAAGCTGCTGGTTAGTGACCTGATCCCCCACTGGGATTAGAATTTCTGCATACCTTTGGCTGCTAGGCTGGTGTTATCAGTTAGGTTGCCTTTTGTTGCAAAACTTCTTTTGCAGTAACTTAAGCAAGAAGAAATCTTGTTAGAAGGATATGGAGAGGCAGGAGCAGCATGTCATGCCAGTAATCCCACAACTTTGGGAGGCCAAGGTGGGAGGATTGCTTGAGGCCAGGAGTTGGAGACCAGCTTAAGCAACATGACGAGACTCCTTCTCTATGAAAAATATAAAACTTAGCTGAGCAGGGTGGCTTATGCCTGCAGTACCAGCTACTTTGGATGCTGAGGCAGGAGGATCACTTGAGCCCTGGAGTTTGAGGTTGCAGTGAGCTATGATGATGCCACTGCCCTCTAGCCTGGATAGACAACAGAGTGAGACCCTGTCTGAAAAAAAAAAAAAGAAAAGAGATATGGGCTATGGAGAGCTCCATGAATCAATGAGAGCTTGCAGGAAATTTGTAACAAAAGGACAAGAACCAGGGTAGCTTCAAAGGGTTAGGAGGCAGGCAGCACAACAAATGTCTGGCTAGTCCACTGTGACTTTTCTATGGCCACTGTTACCATTACAGTGGCTAATAATGGATTCTAACTGTTTTCTTTGTGTTACTTATTCAAAATTCCAAGTCCTGAGCCAGAGCATCGGTGTGGCGAACCTGAGTCATTTGCAGTGTCAGGACTACCAGGGTAGGAATGAAGATGATGGCAGGGAGGAAAAGATAATTTTCCTTCATGTTCCCCAGTGGGAGACAGGATGTTTATCCAATAAAGACTACTCTATGACCTGCCCTTTTGGCTTTCCAACATCCATGCACATCCTTCTTCCCACACTTACAGTTAGGAAAATGATGTTCTCACTTAAAGTGAGAAAACGAACTCATCCTCTCCCCAATGGGGCAAGAGTTCCTGGCTTGCTTCACGTGTATACAAACCCAGTGGTTTGATTTTTTTCACTTCATTTACTTTAAAATGAAAGTGTTGCAATTTTATTTCTAACACAGGTGACTATATTTTAAAATGGTGGCCTCGTTGCCTCTGAAAATAAGCACAAGGAAATTTAGAACTATTAGAGTAAATAAAAAGCAGCATATTTACTTCAAAATATGAAAGAGTACCTCTGACCTAATTTCCAACTAATTTTTCTCTTTTTATTTCACCAGATCTTTTGCCTATAGAAAAAGACACACGATTGGGAGTTCAATGTTGAAGTAAGAACTTTTCCTCCAGTAAACTGTGGGATAACCCAAGGGTAAGTAAGTTTCTGTGAATATAAATGACGAAGGCTACCAACAAACACACACCAGTTCTTTCAATTTTCCCCACTACTGATTCCTTTTATGTGTTTACACTTCCTAATCTACTATTGAAAGTGAATCCTAAATAGCACTGTCATGATATGATAAATACAATGATAGGACACAAAATATTCCAGAGAAACCCTCTGAATGGTGAACATGAATGCCTGCCCTTTCCTCTATCTCAGCCTCAGGCAAATGGGTTGGGAGCCTCTGGAAACATTGTTAGAACCAGTTATTTTCTTCACGCTCTATCATTACCGTGAAATCACATGGATTGGATTGGTAGCTTGTTTACTTTCTGTTACAGTCTGGCAACCTCAGGTTAAATGCCTTTAATTAAAAGTCATTTCTCTTGACTGTTCAGACTCTAGACCAGGACACCAATAAAGATGTAAACATTCCCACTTGCTGGGATTTTCTTTATCATTTTGGTTGGAAGACAAAGCCAAATGCTTTTAACAGAAGTGTTCAACAGGCTTCTTGGAGCTTCAGGAATATAAATAAGTAATATATTTCCCGTCATTCTCAGGTAGACCTTAGTGGATATGAAATCTAGTTTCCCTAGTCTTCAATGCAGGATAATAGCATATTATAGTAATAGTAATAGACTATCTTATAAACATTCAAGGATTTGCTGATTGTAACAATCATATAACTTCATTAGTATATCTGTTATTTATATTAACACCATAAGTTAGTAATTGTGCAATTCACATTGTTTTGTGTCTCTTGTATAATTTCATTGCTATGTTTGATTTTTCAGAATTGGCATCACCGTTAGTGGATTCAGCAGCCATGGAGATGAGCTGCTCAGATTTCGCATTGTGGGGAGTATAATTCCAGCTTCTCCACTTTTAGCCCCCTGAAACAACACCCTCTATTCCCTAATGCAGGTATCCTCAAACTACGGCCCAAAGGCCACATGTGGGTGTTTTTGCCTATTTGTTTTTTTTTACTTCAAAATAAGATATGTGCAGTATGCATAGGAATTTGTTCATAGTTTTTTTAAAACTATAGTCTGGCCCTCCAATGGTTGGAGAGACAGTGAACTGGCCCCCTGTTTAAGAAGTTTGAGGACTCCTGCCCTAATGGGTGTTAAAACCTTAGCCCTAGAGGGCAGTTTTTATTTTTGGCTTCTAGAAACAGCTCTTTTCTTCTTTGGAGCAGAGCTGTGTAAAACAAGTTATATAAAATGTGATATCCATGTTTTTTCCTATACATGTCAGATCAGTCTATCATGTTTTTGTACATTTGAGTAGGATTCTCAAGCATCAATTACTATCTGCTCTGTAATTGCTACAGATTTAGAGTACATTCAGTATTGCTTCCCTTCCCTCTATTAGCTTCATTTGGCCTCTTAAATTACCTGTCTTATCCTGTCTCCTCTGAGTAGTTTATAAATTCCTTAGGAGAAAGGACCTCATTTTGTTCTTTTTGTATTCTGTCTTCAATCAAAAATATCAAGAATAATAAACATCAAGGAATGTTTTTAAAACTCACTTCTGAAATGTATAATTCTAAAACAATTTGTGAGGCTCCATGGGATGTTTTAAAAATATCTATTAACTCTCAAAAAAACTATATCTCTCACCAAAACAAGGTTCAGTCTTTGAAACAGAAGTGGTGAAGTTTTGTTTACAGTTCGTGAGAACTGATAAAATACGGAAAGTATCTTATTAATGTGAACCTTTGTCATTGAGATCATATGAGCATCAAGGTCCCCTCTGTGACTTGCTTTCTATCACCTGAGAATAAATCTTTTTACTCCAGTCATTGCAGTGCCTACCAGTCGTGGCAGGGAAAACCAGACTGCCCAGTGTTGGTTGCACTGTGAATCACTTGCTTTCTGCCCTGGGCTCCTTTGTCACAGCCCTGGAGAGATTCCTGTGGGAACCTATTCAGACCTGTTGCTGCATAGACAAACCCGAAAGAGGGAAAATAGTAACACTCCATGGAGCAGCACTTGACCAGTGGAAGATGGAGACTAGACATATACTCTCCCCTTTTATCCCTCTGAATCAATTCTGCACAGCTTCTCAGAGAGTCTCCAGTAGGCGGTAAGATCAAGGCCCAGCTGGCCACAGTGATGAGCAGTTTGGTAATGCACCCTTGGTTTGGCTTTCTCTTCTCAGTTTCACTCTACCAAGTCCCTTACTCCTCCTGTTCCTTAGGATTGCTGCCCCCAGAATCACTTTCACCTTGCTTCAGGAAATGCAGACTAGGACAGGGAAACTAAACTGATATGTCCCAGAACAGTTGGTGAAGAGGCCTAACTTTCCTGAAAGGGAGAGTTCAACTTAATTAATTAGAAAATCTTGTCTAGAACACACATCTGGTTAAGAAGAAATTGGCCAAGTTCAATGAGTGACCTCCACAAGGACAACTTAATTCTGGTGAAGGAATTTTTAAGTCACAAATGCCAAGGAGGGTTGAATTGATAGGGAAAGGTAGGCTGGCAATGTTGAACAAAAATGAGGCAGAACTTTGAATTTCAAAACCAACTACATATTTTTCTTCATTTGTGAGAGGTCTGCATTCTTGACAATCTCTTCTCTTTTTCTTGACTGAAAGGAATGCATTTTGGCATTGTTTTAAGGGATGTGCTGGAACCGTGTGGATTGATGGTAATTAAATTGGGAATCTGGTGTCCAGTGTGGGCAGACCAGATGGCTAACAGCTCCTGCAAAACGTTCCTTGAGTAAGGCCCATTCTTCTGCAACTGATAAACTAGTATGTGACAATAAGACACTCAGGAGGTCAAGGCTAAAGAGAATAAAATGTTCTGTAGGCACTCTAACCCTAGCTGTTTTTTATGCCTTGACCAAACTGCTGACAGCACATATCTCTATTAGCTGGGGAATTATTTTGTGTCCTTTTCACAGTGGTTCTGATAAGCCCTGCTCATAGTAGAGGACACTGGTTTGATTTTTAACCATAATTTTTTGGGACTTATCTCTCAGGGAGTTTGAGTAAAAACTTATAAGGCAAAAAGAAATCTAATCTGTCTCTTGAAGCGAACATTTATGAAAGAGAACAGTGTATAAATTTGTCATATCAGGAGCCAACCTTTATGTGAAACATGGTTTCTCTCAAGTTCAAGCAGATTGTTATATAACAGGTGGTAGCAAAAATAGCAAGAATGGTAAATTCTCAGGAGTATACTTGTGCTGGGTTAGATTCTGTGGCTACTTTCCACATGCCATTTCTAGTTTTCAAAACAACCCTGCAATGTAAATATTATTATCCTTATTTTCCAGTTGAAGAAAATGTACTTCCAAAGAAATAGAGCCGGTAAATGGCAACACTTCAATTAGAATAATCATCATCATGATCATAAAGATTGCTGTCATTTATTGTGTACACACTGATGACCACATCTGGGGTGAGCACCTTACGTAAGTTTTTAAAATTTAATCCTCATAGTAACTCCTTGAGTTAGTCATATCATGCACATTGTAAATAAAAATAATGAGGTGTGGTGTGTTTTTTTGTTTGTTTGTTTTTATTTTTGAGAAAGGATCTTGCTCTGTCTCCTGGGTAGAGCTCAATGGTGTCATCATAGCTCACTGCAACCTCAAACTCTTGGGCTTGAGTGATCCTCCTGCCTCAGCCTCCCAAGTATAATAGCTGTGACTATAGGCATGCACCAGCAAGCCCAGCTGATTTTTCTATTTTTTATAGAGGTAGGGTCTCATTCTTGTTCAGGCTGGTCTCCAACTCCTGGCCTCAAGCAATCCTCCCTATTCACCTCCAAAAATGCTAGGATTACAGGTGTGAGCCAGTACACCCAGCCTAGAAACTGAGTTGTGGAGGTCAACTTCATTAAGGTCATACAATAGGTAAGTCGCAGCTCTGGGATTTTAAGTGAGCTATGAAGGGCTCTGAAGCCTTCATCCATCCCACTAAAGCTTTAAAAACAGATTTCTGATATCCTGCCCTATGCCTGTCTTGACATTTCTATCAAGCATAAGATGAGGTAAGTTCTGTTTTTCACTATTGCCCCTAAGGGTCTGACTAATGCTGCTCTCTTCAAGGAACTGCTAACTTCTCCAGTTTAAGCAATGTACAAAAGAACCGATGTGGATAAAACGCTTTCCTCCAAGGCCTCTCTTATACATGGTTCATTTTCTGGACTAACAAGATCTAGAGATAGCCCCACAGGGTCAACCAGTGAAACATTGGTAACTTCCAGGCCTCAGTAAAGTAGCAAGCAATATTTAATGGAAAATAGGGACATTTTATGGTAAATCCATTCCATTTATGAGACTTCCTCAGAATTTTCCTCTTTAGAAAGGGTCTAAGGAGCCATGACAAACTAGATTGACAATTGATTCAGATATCTACTGTTACAGTCTCCTTTCTTTTGACATGGCATGTTTGTTTCTTAGATGGCAGAGTTATAGACCTCCAGGACTTAAGGTGGGGAGAAATAATTTCAAATGTAAGTTGCGTATCAACTTTTTGGGTTTTAGCAAAGTATCTTTGACATTTCCGCTTTCAGAACAGAACCCAAGACAATACAAAAGAGAGAAGCAACAATCTCTTTTATTCCCAGATTTACCAACATGGTGTCAGACAATTTTCTTTCTTCTCTAATTGGATTCCCAAAACACTCAGCTTCTCCTTTTACACTTACCTCTTAAAATTCCTCACCTAAATAAAAAGCATGACTTGTTGAAAGTTCCTTAAAACTAAAAAGTAAAGCATATTAGTTAATTCCCAAATAGCAGAACAATACAGTGATATAAATCTATAACATACAAAAATCCAGTTTTAATACACACTTGCATATATACACTAAAAAGGAAAATGCATTGGCAGAAATGGGATCCACTCCTAATTAGCTGTGTTGGAAAGGACTCTTAACCTTTGTGAACAGTTTCTACATCTGTAAACTGGGGTTATTGATTTTAAGGATCTCCACTATCATTCCAGATCCTAAGCTTTTTGTATATTCTATGCTACACAAACACAAGATCATATTATAGATGATACCCCAGGAGAAAAGACAAGGAATTCCTGATTATAATCTGCATTTGTATGTCTCTTATATGGTTTATGATTTTTCTTCACTGCTTTTCCTTCTAACTTTCCTGGACAGGGACAAAAATGAGTTACCATCATCATGTAATCTCTGTTAAGAGACCCTTTCTAAAGAGGAAAATTCTGCTTGCTGGCCCCCCCGTGGCCTTTGATTTGACAGTGTCACCAGAAAAAAAAATCTCTGCCTGTGATTTAACAAAGTCCAAACTCTGGAGTGAAAGAGCAGAACCCAGGGGGTTGATCTGATTTTCCAGATCCTTTAATAGGAACGGAAGGCGAGCTCATCAGGTGTTCTTTCATAGGCTAATTTCTTTACTGTCTCCTCCTATTTCAAATAAGGGGAGACAGTGTGGGACCCGAGTTATGTGAAAAGTAAAGTTGGCATGCTGGCATACTCTTTCCCCATGCTCAAGAAGTAAGAGGAAAGGGAGTGCTAACGTCTGTTGAGTGCCTTCCTTACTAAAGTGCTTGCTATGCTAAAGCATACGTAAAGAAGGCCTTACCTTCTTTATCTTACAGATAAAAAAACTGAGGTACAGAATGGTTCACTATCTCAAAAATTACACACCTAAACACTCAATGGAGTAAGAAATCAGTCCTAGATGTGTCCCCATTGCCTGCCCTGCCACGCGGGCAGGCTCCACTGTGCTATAAAAGCAGGTGGAAGCCCACTGCTGACAGTAATTTTGGACACCAAGTTAGGTTGTTTCTCTGTTTTTAAGTTCAAGGGTTTGAATTGGATTAGTAAATGTTTCATAATTTATATAGAAGTCCTATTAAAAAAAGAGTGCTTTGGACTCCCTTGTTAGGAACTTGTGCCAGTTGAGGTTCTTTGTCCTATCAGTTTTGCATGGCTTAATAAGTATATTAAGCACTCAGAGAAGGTGAGAAAATATGTACCTAGAATGGGAGGTTTGGGGGTCCCAGGGATATACATCTACCAGGAAGCAACCTTTGATTATAGCCTCCATACAGGGCTTTGCATGACTGTATCATTGATGGAAATTAAAAAAAAAAAAAAATGGCCTTTTCCCAACCGCCTGAGGGAGGCAAGTTAATGAGGAGAAGGTTATCAGATACACCACATTTTTTTAGGTCTAATCAGGACATGTTGGTTAAGATTTCTTAAAATCAAATTATACTCAGGTAGTCGGTGCCTTCATAAAAAGCAATACTTGTTTGGGCGAAGTAGTAGTAATCACAAGAACATAGCAAAGAAAAAAATGTGTGGGTGGATTTTTTTCTCCTTTATTTTCACAATTTCCTTTTACAGATTGCTCAATAACATCTTTTGGTCACTGAAAACCCAACTAAGAAAATCAAAGACTCCCTGTCCATGGCTTTGAAAACACACTTCTGAATAGCTCATTTCTGAATATGTATTTCTAAGACACGCAACAGCCTCATTGCACTTTGCCTTCATTTCTCTATTCCTATAAACATTAGGAGTATTATTTATTTTATATAGACTCTGCCTGTCCCTTCCTGCAACCCACCAAAGCACAATAAACGACACCTCGGAAAATCCAGTCAAAAATAGCTCCGACTTGATATTTCTATTAACATTTCCAGTTATACCAGGTGAAAAGCAGACACGTTGCTCTCTCTTTCTCTCCCTTCCTCTCTTTCATCTCTCCTTTCTTCTTTCTATTTGTACTTTTTATTTGTATTAAAGATAGAAATGTATAAAGCTCAAAGAGTGAAATAATTATGAACAACAGCAGTTCCCTGTTCTCTGCCCATCTTCTTCTCCCCAGAGGAAACACATTCACTCATTTTAGCTATTAAATTTTGGATTTACCTTTCTGTTTCTCAGTAACATGGTTATATGGCTACTTCATGATTTCTCAGTTGTATTCATGATCTGTCAGTTTCTCGTTACAGATGAGGATTTTGTTCTCTTTCCTTACCACCTCTGGGTACCGTTTCCATGTGCTTATCTTTTCACTGTGGTATGTAGAGAATTTTCTTTCCTTTTAATTTTTTTTTTGCAAATTATCTGGCTTTAAGATTCTTCTTCTTCTTTTTTTTTAGACAGAGTCTCACTCTGTTGCACGGGCTAGAGTGCCATGGTGTCAGCCTAGCTCACAGCAACCTCAAACTCCTGGTTTCAAGACATCCTTCTGCCTCAGCCTCCTGTGTAGCTGGGACTACAGGCATGCGCCACCATGTCTGGCTAATTTTTTCTATATATTTTAGTTGGCCAATTAATTTCTTTCTATTTTTAGTAGAGACGGAGTCTCCCTCTTGCTCAGGCTGGTTTCAAACTCCTGACCTTGAATGATCCTCCCGCCTCGGCCTCCCAGAGTGTTAGAAGATTCTTATTTTTTAAATTAAACAATTTTTTTTTTTTTTTGAGACAGGGTCTCACTATGTTGGCCAGGATAGATTGCGGTGGCTATTCACAGATGTGTCATAGTGCACTACAGCCTTGAACTCCTGGCCTCATGCGATCCTTTCCCCTTAGCCTCCCGCGTGGCTGGGACTATAGGTATGTGCTATGCTGCTGGCTTGTAGAGATTTATATGTTAATTTTATACTACACTAACCGATGTGTGATCAGTTTCTCATTAATATTTGATATACAGTGAAAGTTCTTAGAATTTACATTTTACACTGCCTTAGTCTCTAAATTCCTTTGTAATCCAAAGAAGTAGAGTTTTAATGTTTGAACTTAATTTCTGCCAGATTTTGGGAGAAAGTACTAGACATTTTGATTCTCAGTCTCCTAGTCATTAAAATGAGGGCAATAATATTAGCCTTATAGTATGGTCACAGAAACTATATAGTGCAACCATATTAAAACTCTGTATGTCCATTGATGTAGATTCTACTGGGAAAAAGTAATCCTCCACAAATACTCATATGACAGCACAGAAATAATATGAAAAGGATTGGCATTGCTTATAATAGGGTCAAACTGGAAATAAATAAAATATTCACCAATAGGAAATTGTCAAGTATATTATGGTAACTATGTAGCCATTAGAATAAGGAAGGCAGATCTTATGCATTGGTAGAACAATCCTGTAATTTTTTAAGTAAAACAAACTAAGTTTATATGTAGAGCATGACATCATTTAGGTAAAGCAATAAGTCAGTATGGGTATACATATAAAGAATACATATTTGTATTAATATTTCTAAAGAAAATATCAGGAAGGAAATATTTTAAACTGTTAAAAATGGTTACTTTTGGGGGGATGGAATTTGGGAATGCTTAACTGAGACTGGAAACTTTCACTTTCTATTTTATACATTTTCATAGTATTATCTTTTTTTTTTTTTGGGTAGAGATGGGGTCTCACTATGTTGCCCAAACTGATCTCAAACTCCTGGCCTTAAGCAATCCTCTTGCCTCAGTCTTCCAAAGTCCTAGGATCACAGGCATGAACCACTATGCTCAGCCCATGATTTTTTTATCTTTATTTTTTTAAATAAAATTTTATTGGAAGAAAAGATTAAATGAAATAACATAACACTTGACTCTTTATAAAATTGAAATATATTAGTGTTTCTCCTTTTTCACTATCTTTTCTCCACCCCCACCCCAAGCCTGTTCCTATTCATATTGTCTGGTGTAGATGGATGGGCTCCTGAGAGTTAACAGCCTGGAAGGCTGCACACAGTCAAGCTTCCTTTGTTGTGAATACAGCCCAGAGCAGCTGGGCGAGATTATTACAGACAGCACACTAGCAATGAGGTTATTTTCTCTCTTCCAACGTCCTTTGAGAAGGACATGTAGTCATTGAGCCCAGTGAATACCAGAGTGGAAATCCAATCATACTTACCCAGGCTGAGGGTGTTGACCTACAGACCGCCAGTGAATATCTGTTCCTTAAGATAAGGGGGCTGGCTTTATACCTTTAAAAGCCACGATTTCAAACACTGAGGTGGTTATATTCCCACTAGGTCTTCAGAGATATTCGAGGCAGATTTCCTCAAACTGTATCTAATGATTATAATAAAACTATTGTGCCCCAGGATCTTTCTATTTCTCTCTCTCTCTCTCTTTTTTCAAATTGTATTTTAATTTTTATGAAGATAATCATGTGTATAATTTAAAATGTCAAATAGCTTATGAAGAGAAAAAGGAGTTACTTGTTTCAACTTTCCTACCTCATGGAAACTACACCTAAGAGACAATACCACATTCAACACTTTTAGTTATCTTCCCATATTTTAAAAATAACCTACCTTTACTTCTCTTTCTTGATTTTCTATTTTCAATGCAATCTATTTATTTCCTACTATAAAATATAGGATTTACTATCTTTTATGCCCATCCACCTTCCTCAACACATTCTTCCTGTTTCTCCACATTCTCAATATATTTAGTCACAATTTTTGGTTAAGTCAACATCCAGAATTTACCCTATTATGACTGTGTAATTATTTTCAGAGGTGAGTTACATAGTGGTTGGGCAACAATTCTCCATAGGTTGTTTGCATTTTTGCACATTTTTTGAGCAGAGACACTGACAGCTTTTGTTCCATACTGCCATTTCAAGGATGTAAGTATAGTGAACAGCCTTGGACTATAGTGATATTGCCTCTTTCCAGAGAAGAAAACAGCCGTGTTTACTGTCCAGTATGATAAAGATATGTCTTCCTTTGTGGCAAAAGTCATGTAGGTTTGCTTTCAGCCCCTTATAAAAGATTGGGATTCCCCAAGCTCAGGGTTCCTTAGCTGTGATACAAACGCATTGCATATGCAGCATCCACCTGGGCTACTCTTTGTCACCTCCATGAGACTTGGGGGACAAAGGCAACCAGAGCGACCATGAAGCTCATGATGCTTGCTATTCTGTGAATAATACAATCCTCTGTTTCTGACCCAGGAGTCTCGTGTCTTTTCCCAGCATCCATGAAATAACTACAGGCTAACTTATTGGCTTGCAGGCAAGATAAAATCTCAGACCCTTCCCAGTTCTTTGCCATAGTCAACTCTGGCTTCACTTCCTTTCTTGTACTTTTCTGGTACTTCTTAAAATTTCTCAGTCTTGATACTTGGTTTTTATTTTTTCTTTCCTCTTTGCTAAGTTTGTACACCCTGCTGAGAAACACTGAGAAAAGCACAGCATAATTTCTATGATATTTCTGTGAGCATGCCCTGTGTCTGATCCTGAGAAACATTATCAGGGTCATCATATAGAATGTGACATCTGTACTCACTACAAACTGTTAAGGAAATCAAAGACAGAAATACTGTTTTAGGTCGAATGAATCTGAAAAGATATAAGAACTAAATACAATACATTGTCCTTATAATAATCCTGGACCAGAAAGGGAAAAGAGATAGTTTTGGACAGTGGGCAAAATTTGAATGGGAGAGTGTCCTTGTTTTGGGAAAAGACACACTGGATTATTTAAGGGTGATGAAACATCATGTCTGAAGCTTTCTTTTAAAAGGTTCAGAGTACAGTGAATGATAATGGGTATATTACTTCCCCTTACACATACATAGAGAAAGGAAGAAAGAGAGAGAGAGAGAGAGAGATCATGCATATTCAGAAAAATGTTAACATTTGGGGAATTTGAGTGAAAGGCATATGAGAATTTTTGTTCTGATCTGGAAATTTTATGTAAGTTATTCCAAAATAAATTATTAATATTTTTAGAAGGGTGGGGCACTAAACTGATGATTGGAAGATTTACGTGTGTGTTAAAGCTTATTAAGTGCCAGCTTTTATTGTGAATTGCTTAGGTAAGAGCTGGCTGTCTTGTGGGATTTCCGGCTGTCGATATTTATAGGGTTGGACAGTTTCCCTGGAGGACTCTTCCACTATCTCACGTGATGGAGCATAAGCCCAACAGTCAGTGTTTTCAGGGCCCAGTATGAGAAGAAGACTACAAATCTCACTCTGCCAAAAATAGACTCATTGAACATCTGTGTTACCAATAGGGAACTTACTATCTTCTTTGACATGTTGTCACCTGCTTGCATGGACAGTGGGAGAGGACTAAAGATCCTATTAACTCCTTTGTTAGACTTTTAACCAATTCTCCTGTTTTCAGTCCTATTTTCAAACCCAGCGGGTTCAGAGGCCCCTGGCTCTTCCATTGATAGAAATTTTCTGAGTTTCTGTGGCATGAATCAACTTGCTTCTAATAGGCTTTTTTCTTCTTCAGATACTTAGCAGAGCAAAGAAAACTGAACACTAAGTCATTCACCACTCGGTTACAAGCTGTCCATCTTCCAATATTTTGTGGACAACAATCATCTTTTATAATCACTTCTTTTGTTCTCTTTGCTTTTGTGGGATTATGCTCTTTAAAAATCACTTTTGTTATTTTAGCGGGGTTTCAGCAAGGAGCAAATAGTACTTTGTTTTTTTGTTTTTCGTCAGCTGCAATTAACAGGAAGAACTTTTATTACTTGAGCTCTCTTTTTATTGTTTTTATTTTTTATTTTTTAAAGATTTTTACCCTGAGCCTTCAGCAGAAGAGAAACTTTTTATTGAAGATTAACTTCCTGTGAATGAGGAAGTAATTGTACTGTGTAATCATTTGGCACAAACCCCAGGCCAACACTAAAATGCCACTCTATTGGAAAAGGAGAGTAAAAAGAAGATTTTTGTTGTTGTTGACTGATCTTCCAGGTGGTAAGAAGATTTTTTTTTATATAAAAAGGAAAGAGTTATTTTTTGTGGATACTGATTTTTTTCCAGTTGAACTTTTAAATTGTATTTTTTCATTCTTGTATTATTTTTTCTTCATATGCAGCTGTTGTTTGGTTAAAATGGGTAAAAGAAAAATACCCAACCTTTAGGATATTTTTATATCAAATAAGCATTTTTTTTTTTTAAGACAGAGTCTCACTTTGTTGCCCAGGCTAGAGTGAGTGCCGTGGCGTCAGCCTAGCTCACAGCAACCTCAAACTCCTGGGCTCAAGCGATCCTGCTGCCTCAGCCTCCCCAGTAGCTGGGACTACAGGCATGTGCCACCATGCCCGGCTAATTTTTTATATATATATTAGTTGGACAATTAATTTCTTTTTTTATTTTTTACAGTAGAGACGGGGTCTTGCTCTTGCTCAGGCTGGTTTTGAACTCCTGACCTCGAGCAATCCACCCGCCTCAGCCTCCCAAAGTGCTAGGATTACAGGCGTGAGCCACCGCACCCGGCTCAAATAAGCATTTATACAGAAATAAAACTTTTATTTCCATACCATAGATGGATATAACCTCCTCATTTTTATTTTATAATTTCCCCAGAGTATGAATAATAAAGAAATTATTGCAATAGCTAGAAAGGCTTCTTACATTATACTTTAATTTTTATCTCTGAGAAAACGTTCATTAAGCCTGTGGTTCCCAAATTGTGCACAGAGTCAGCCCAACTCATTGGGGTGACATGTTTAAATTTTTCAAGGGAAACAAGCATGACATTGGTGTCATGTGACATGTTTAAATTTTTCAAGGGAAACAAGCAACATCTATTGCCCACTGAGTGAGCTTCTAGCTTGAAATAGCTCAAAGTAGTTTCAATCTTAGATTATGCTACATTGCTTTTATAGAAGATATCTCTTTGTGAAGCTAAGTTTTCAGTGGTTGCTGTGATAAAAAGCAGATACCACATGAAAATAAATGTGGAACAGGAAATGAGGGTGGTGCTTTGATTCCAAAGTTTGGGTATCTAGTGTCAACAGGTGCATATACCTCACTGGTAAGTGTGGTGGTTTAAATATGTGTCCAGATTTCCTTGGCAATCTTTCCTTTAAGAGATGGATCCCAATTCCTCGGAGCTCTTTGAGTATGGGCTGGACTTAGTAACTAGTTTCTAGACAATAGAATGTGGTAGATGTGACAATGTGTGACTCACAAATCTAGGTCATAAAAGGTGTTGCAACCTCCTCTTTGCTTTCTCCCTTCAATCACTCCATGTTGGGGAAGCCAGCTGCCATGTTGTGACAAAGCTCAAATAGCCCTGTGGAGGGGAATTAAGCCCCTTTCCCAAAAGCCATCAGGGAACTGAGGCCTCTGGCCAATAGCCACATCAATAAACTGTCAATGGAAAAGAAACCAAACTCTCTAAAATAATTTAAAGAAGATTTATTCTGAGCCAAATACGCCATGCCCAAGAAGCCTTGAGCATGTGGTCTCCCCATGGTTAGGTTTGGTTCTATGCATTCCAGGAAGACAGAAATTACTCATAAAGCCGGGCGTGGTGGCTCACGCCTGTAATCCTAGCTCTTTGGGAGGCCGAAGCGGGTGGATTGCTTGAGGTCAGAAGTTAGAAACTAGCCTGAGCAAGAGCGAGACCCCATCTCTACTATAAATACAAAGAAATTAATTGGCCAACTAATATATATAGACAAAATTAGCCGGGCATGGTGGCGCATGCCTGTGGTCCCAGCTACTGGGGAGGCTGAGGCAGCAGGATTGCTTGAGCCCAGGAGTTTGAGGTTGCTGTGAGCTAGGCTGATGCCACAGCACTCACTCTAGCCTGGGCAACAAAGTGAGACTCTGTCTCAAAAAAAAAAATTACTCATAAAGTGATAAATCAATACATGAAACGCAACATTGGTTTGGCCCCAAAAGGCAGGACATCTCAAAGTGGAGAAGTACAGGTTATTGGTGGATGTAAAGATTCTTTGATTTGTAATTGGATAAAGAAATGAAACTTTGTCTAAAGGCTTAGAATGTTTTAAAGTTAAGATAGGAAGTCTGTTAATCAGAGACAAGCCTTGGGAATTGATGGCCTACAGGTAAGATTTAAGCTTTGTTTGGCATAGCCTTAGGCCTGTTAATGAGTTACAAAGGATATCTTCTAGAAAGGAGGGGGCATGACAAGGCATGTCTGACCTCCCTTCTCATGGCCAGCAACTCAGCTTTAGGATATTTCTAGGGTCCCCTTGGCCAAGAGGGGTCCATTCAAGAAGCTGGGAGGCTTAAGATTTTATTTTAGTTCACAGAACCACAGTAGAAGTAGATCCTCCAGCCTCAGTTGAGCCTTACAATGAATGCATCACCAGCCAATACGCTAACAGCAACCTCATGAGAGAGCTCAAGCCACAGCCACCTGGCCAAGCTTCTCTCAGGTTCCTGACCCACTGAAACTGTGAGATAATAAATACTTGTTTAAGCCACTAAATTTTGGGGGTACTTTGTTACACAGCAATAGATAACTAATAGAGTCAGTGTGATATAATAAAATAGAAATATCATTTTTTCTTTTCATTTATGTGTAATTTTTCAAACAGCTAGTAAGTCATTAGAACCTAAATACTTAATAAACAGAACTTTGTGTGTTTGTTTGTTTGTTTTTGGCTTGGGATATGGTGAAAAAGTTACTGAGACACGAAGTGTTTGGTGCGCTGACAATGTTTGGGGACCTCATCATTAATTAAGTAAAAGATACTTGCTAAATCTTTTTCTTCTTCCATTTTTTAGGCATATACAGTAATTATTGTCTGTTTTTGGAATGGAAAATCTTCCTACTTTTGCTACTAAACAATTTTTTTTCTTATTATGTTAGGGGAGCCTAACATAATAAGAAAAATGGGAAATGGAAAAAAGAAATTACATTTTGAATTTACCTCCATCAAGGAAATTATTTGTTTATTTTTGTGTAAATTGACTTATATTCAATACACATGAATGAAATTATTGGCTTATGGATAGCAAATGCATAAGGGGTAATATAACATTTGAGAATAAACTAACACGACAAAGAATGGAAATACTAGCTTTGGACGTAGCAATATATGAAGGCAGTATGTTTACTGGAAATAAGAAGAGGCAAAGCACCCTCTAGTGGTAGTTATTGATTATTTAATAATTCAATGGCAGAAAAACCTGCAACACAAGTGTCTTTGTTTTAAAGTGTTTAAAAGGTACTTAACCTGTTCTTTATTTCATTGATACTATTAACTCCTTGGTTATGGCTTTGAACTTGAAGTTTTTTTTAATGCAAGCATAACACCAATGACTTTTAAAGCCAAATTCAGCAGTATTGGGTAGCTTTATTTTATGTAGGACAAAAAAAACAACAACAACCACCTTTTCATGTTAATACATTAAAAAAAACGCAATAAAGTATAAAATTTTCTCAAAGCACATTGCATCAGCAATATGCAAGCAACTTGCAAGCATGAGGTGTCTCTCACATTATAAATTAAATTGGTTTATAATGCAGCATCTTCCAACTTTCTCGTCCATCTATTAGATGAATATTTTAAACACTAACTTTTTGCAAAACACTTAACTGTGTGGAGGGATGTGGGGAGGGCTAGGGAGGGATTTAGAAAACCAAATAGGTGTGGTGTGGGTCAGATGAGGGGAGTAGGGGATGCCATGGGAGCCCTTGCAAAGCATCACACCTGGGTCTAAGGGACCAGGCAAGGCCTCTAGGAGGAAGCATCTGAAAGCCTTGAGGTAGAGCAGACCTGGTAAAGTTCCACTGTCTTGATTTCTCCTCGCCTTCCAAAGTAAAGGCTTTAATAAATTGTTGTTGCTTGGACTAAAAATGAATTGCTGTAACAAAAGGATAACAACCATGGATTTGCTAATTACTCTATTTGTACTTGTAATGAGAATATCTATTCTATTTGTGTCTTCATCACCTCTCAGAACAATGAGTTATTTTTTACTAGGGAGACTTTTCCAAGAGTTTACTTCACCTCGCCTTCAAAATTGTCACCAATCTATTCTCCAAGGATGATTATATAGAGGAGGACTGATTTAATTGACAATGGAGTTGATGGAGAGGCTAATTTTAAAATGCAAAATGATCTCAGCTTATCTTTAATGTTAATTAAAAATGATTAGTTTACACTTTTATGGATAAGTGTAGTATGTAGAAACTTGGTGGAATTTTAGGATCACGGACCCAACTGCATGACATTTTGAATAGTAGGTTAGCTCCACAAACATCTGTACCCCACAAACTCAAGTTGGATTTTCCTGGTTCCAGAGATATACTGACTTATAGAGAAGTCAAGAGATAAACATTTACAGGAAGCTAGAAGAGTGGGAATAAAATTTTCTAATGAAAACCATTTTTCACTCAATTGATCAGAGAGAAAACTTAAAAAACAGTGTATTAGCTTTACTTAGATAATGACTCATGTAATTACAAAAAGTGAATTTCAAATGTGTAAGAACTAATTTGGAAATTATATATTTGTTCCTAGTTATTTCTTATAATCATGAGTCACTTTTTTTGAGACAGACAAGCTCAAAGCTGCACAGAAAGAACCAACGCTCAAAATTACAGCATGTTCTAAATCTATTGACAATATCATTGCCACTGCCATGAAGTATTTTATGCTATAGCTTGTTTTGCTGACACCATAAACCTGAGAATTGAAATTTGTTGAAGATGTTTTGTTTACTTTTTTTTAAATTTATTTATTTTTTTTATTTCAGCATATTATGGGGGTACAAATTTTAAGGTTTCAATAAATGCCCTTCCCCCCCTCCCCCCACAAGTCTGAGTTTCCAGCATGACCATCCCCCAGATGGTGCACATCTCACTCATTATGTATGTATATACCCGCCCTCCTCCCCCCTCCCCCCTGCCCAATACCCTATTACTGTAGTACCTATGTGTCCACTTAGGTGCTGCTCAGTTAATACC